>JASANY010000809.1:0-31204 GCA_030849755.1 Trypanosoma avium
GGACCGCAGCACAAAGAGTGATAAAGGGAAGGGGAAGGTCACCGCCGCTGAGAAGGCCATGCAGCAGATGGACTAGAAATTCAATAGGAAATTTTCTCAAAAAAAAAAAAAAAAACTTGAGGTGGATGAGACACTGATTTTTGTTTTCTTAATTTTTCTTATTTAATTTTTGTTAAAATTATTATTATTATTATTTATTATTTTTTTGTCCTTTCTCTTTATATTTTATCCTCTTTTCTTTTGACATGATAAAGAGGGATTTTATTCTTGATTTGCTTTTATTGTTATCTACTAAATTTTGCATTAAATTTTTTTTTTTTTTTTTTTCTTTTTACTTCTTTTGTGTTAAGCTTACTTTTAAAAGTATTTTCTCATCGAGAGAGAAATATTCCTGTGTAAAAGAAGAAGAGAGAATATACAAATAAAGTCAAAAAGAAAATAATAATTGTACACAATAATATTACATATGCTGCGAATTTCTCGATTATGGATGGCAATCACTGCTGCTGATATTGAAGCGAAACTCAGAGCCAGTGAAAATTTGAAACCATTACAAGATGTTAAAGTAGTTGATATAAGTGGAGGTTGTGGTAGTTTTTATAATATTACAGTTGTATCAGGTGCATTTAAAGATAGGCCTTTAGTACAACAACACCGTTTAGTGAATGAAGCACTTAAAGTTGAAATTCCATTAATTCACGGATTTTCTCTAACTACCAAGGTGGAGTAGTAGTTTTCTGAAAATTAAATTATCTATTTACATATTTTTCTCTCCTGAATATATCTTTTCTCTTTTCTTCTTTTAATTTCATTCTCGTGTGTTTGTATTATTATTATTACTATTATTGGTTCACTGTTTATTATTATTATTATTGCTGTTATTGTAGCTATCTTGACATTATAATTTACACTTTATCCTCCCATGTATGTTTATTTATTTATTTATTTTCCTATTATTTTCTTTAGGTTTATCTTCAAAAATAAGTCTTCTTTTTCTCAAGAAAAAAAAAGGAAATAATAATAATAATAATAATAAACACGCCTAATGTTTACCGCAACTGCTGTTAAATTACTTCAGAGTGTGACAGGGAAGTCTGTAATTATCACAGGTGGTGGCTCTGGACTTGGTGAGGCTACTGCGCTTTTTCTCGCAGAGAAGGGAGCAAAGGTGACAATTCTTGATTTTAACACAAGAGGAAAAGAAGTAGCGGCCGCCATTGGTGGAAGATTTGTAAAGACAGACGTCACAATTGAGGCGGATGTATTAAATGCTATTCATGTTTCAACTGAAGCTTTTGGTCCCCTGTTTGCTGCAATAAACTGTGCTGGTGTTGGTGGGGCACATAAAGTAATCAACAAAACTGGGCCTCACCCACTTGATAAATTTGAGAATATTATTAAAGTAAATCTTATTGGAACATTTAATGTTTGCCGCCTCGCCGCCCAGGCCATTGCCGCCCGAAAGGCTACAGAAATAGAAATAAAAGAAGAAGAAGATTGTGGTGTTATTATTAATACGGCGAGTGTGGCGGCATTTGAGGGACAAATTGGGCAGGCCGCCTATTCTGCAAGTAAAGGCGGTATTGTTGGTTTAACAATTCCACTCGCCCGTGACTTGGCCTCCCATCGTATTCGCGTGAATACAATTTGCCCAGGTATTATGGGAACTCCAATGTTAATGGGATTAGCGCAGCCAGCACGGGAGTCACTGGAGAGGATAGTACCACACCCACATCGCCTTGGGAATCCTATGGAGTTCGCAGCATTAGTACATCATATTATGGAAAATGGATATATTAACGGTGAGTGTATTCGACTTGATGGTGCAATGCGAATGCAACCAAGGTAATTGGGAGAACTAATAATGTAATCTGGGTGCATATAACTATATATATATATATATATATATATATGTCTATATATGAAAGCTAACTCTTTTTTTTTTTTCTTTGTTGTTATGTCTTGTTTCTTCATTTTTTATTTATTTCTCTTTTTATGTTTCCTTCCTGATATTATTATTATTATTATTTATTTATTTTTTTTTTTTTTGAATGACGGAGAGTTCCGTAATAGTAAGCGTAAAGGGGGAGATTGCAAAATTTGCCATATGCAAATATGTATTTTTTTTAGGGGGGAAAAATATATATATATATATATTTAAAGCGGGGAGGGGAAAATGTACTTTGAGTTATAATTCTTTCATATGATGTATTTCTTTAAGGAGTTTTTTTTTTTTTTTTTTTTTCTGGGTAATATTTCTCATAAGTTATTTGTATATATATATATATTCCTTTATTTCTATCATTTATTGTGTTTAATATTCTTTTTTTTATTTCTTTATTCTTATTTATTTCTAAATTAAAAGTAAAAAAAAAAAATAATAATAATAATAATAATAATCAATTGTGCCCATGACTACCATGAATAATGAAACTTTACAAATAGATTCTTCTGTCACACCCTTTAATAAAAGTGATATTGAAGGCAACCTTCAAGCTGAGGTAGAAAATGATAACAACAGCAACGATGATAATAATAATAATAATAATAATAATAATAATCATAATGAAGATGAAGATGATGACTGTGGACCTGCATTCTTTGAAGAAGAAGAAGAGTGTAGTACAATCCTCTCTAATGTACAAGGTACTTTAAAATATCTACAAGAGATTAATAATAATAATAATAATAATAAGTCTATCTTAAATGAAACTCTACCTACTTCTATTGAAGATTCAAATGGAATTGCTTCCGCTTTAGAAAAATTTGAACGCATTATTACACGATATCAAGAATCTCCACATCTATTGCATGGATACTTGGAAAATCTTCTCGGACCATTAGTATCTATGCTTCAACCTCTTCTTCCTACAGCAAATCAAGTTTGGAGTATGGAAGAAGAAAAAAATATTAAAGATAAAACTGCTATTATTAAAGATGAACCACAATATAAATTAGGTATGAATTATGATGAATATGATGCTGATGCTCCAAAGACAGCTATACATCACGTTAGTCGTGCTATTTACATTATTATAAAAACTGCTGGTGAAAAATGTTGTACATCTTATTTCCCTAATGATGTAAGATTTTATGAAGATGTTTTTTATGCTTTACGTTGGTGGCAATGTAGTCCTATACATCGAAGAGAATGGGAAGTTCGTTATTGTCTTTTACTTTGGTTATCAAATCTTGTTCTTGTTCCTTTTTCTCTTAGTATTATTGATTCCAGTTCTACAGAGGGTGGTGGTTCTCTCTCTGATTCAGTATTACAAACAGCTATGATGCTTTTAAGTGATACATCAAAGTGTCGTGAAGGTGCTGCATTACTTGTTGCAAGACTTCTTACAAGACCTGATGGTGAATCACATCGTGCACGTTTCTTTGCATACGCCCAAGAAAGAATTATAGACTCTAATAGTAGTAGTTTATTATTACATGGTGTACTTATTGCACTTGCTAAAACAATGAAATTTGGTTTACGTCGTGAATTAGCACCATATGCTCCTAAACTTATTCCAAGTATTGCTGGTATATTTGAAACTTATGGTACTGATTCACTTCTTTGTAAAGCAGCTGTAAAGGTAGAGCAGCGAATTGCTTTAACTATGCTTAAAAGTCGATCAGCACCTTGGAAATATCAACGTCATGTCGCTTCATTAGATAAAAATTTAACTACAAATTCTGTTGATATTAATAAAAATAAGATTGAAATTAATAGTACTGTAGTTGATTCTAATAATAATAATAATAATAATAATAATAACAATAATGATGATGATGATTACATTATTGAATGTGATGAAGGATTAGAAGAATCTATTAGTTTATTATTAGTAGCTATAAGTCATAAAGATACGGTAGTACGTTGGAGTGCTGCAAAAGGTATTGGGCGTGTATGTGATAGATTACCTCGTTCAATGGCTGAAGACGTGATTGCAGCAGTCTTGGATGTTTTTACAAATGAAAATTCTGATAGTGCTTGGCATGGTGGACTTCTTGCAGTTGCGGAGTTATGTAGAAGACGTATTCTACTCCCAGAGCGTCTTTCTACAATTGTACCTCTCACAACACAAGGATTATCGTTTGATCTTATTAAAGGAACTTACAGTGTGGGATCACATGTACGAGATGCTGCCTGCTACGCCTGTTGGTCTATTGCTCGCGCCTACGATGCCGCAGATATTGAAGAACATGTTTATAAACTTAGTACAAGTTTAGTTGTAGCTTCTTTATTTGATAGAGAAGTACATGTTCGGCGGGCGGCGGCAGCAGCATTTCAAGAGTGTGTTGGAAGACTAGGGAATTTCCCTGATGGAATTCGACTTGTAACAACAATGGATTTCTTCTCTCTTGCCTCATTACAAAACGCCTACCTGCAAGTTGCCCCACAAGTTGCGGAGAATAAAACATATCGTGCTAGAATGTTAGAGGAACTTGTGGGGTGTAAAATATTACACTGGGATCGGCGTGTGCGCTTGTGTGCGGCTAAAGCATTAGGCATTCTCGCCGCACATGAAGTTTCAATAGTTTGTAGTGAAATAATGCCAGAATTGTTGCGTCGTGTGATTGATAATACAGTGTCAACTCGACATGGAGCTATTCTTAGTATTGCAGAACTTGTAAAATCACTTGAAGTAAATGCCTGGACACCAGAACTTGTTTCATCCATTGCTTCTATAATACCTCGCGTAGATGCTGCTCGAATGTTTCGCTCGCGTGGAGGTGAATATGTGAGACAGGCGTGTTGTCAATTATTATCTGCTGTAGCCCATCGTAGATTACAGTTACCAGAGACAATTGAAATAAATAAAATAGGAGGAGGTATATCAAGGGCTAAAACACTTGGTAAACTACAAGAATTTTTTGAAGAAACATGGAAACAAATTCTTGAATGGTTACAAGTTGATGCAGCAGAAGCATATGAAGTTTTTACAGCAACTTATTTTACAGAATTTTGCTCTCCATTTCATCATAAAGTATTAGAAAAAATTTTGGATGGATGTAATGAAGATCGAAATCCTATGGAACGTCGTGGAAACCTTCTTGCATTAGGAGCTTTACCATGGAGTATTATTTCTTCACCATCTCAGCAAAAAAATAAAGAAATAGAAGAAACAATGTATTTTATGCTATTTTTGCATGTCGCAATGGAAGGAACAAAATTAGAAAAACGTAAAGAAGCACAAGATGCAGAATCAAGACGTAATTCTGTACGTTCTTTAAGAAAAATTATTTTACGTATACCTGCAGGAACACCCCAATTAACTACACATTTATATGAAGAAATAGTAAAACATATTCTTGATGCACTTAATGATTATGCTGCAGATCGTCGTGGTGATGTGGGATCTTTTGTACGTCATGAAGCTATTCTGTCTCTTCCAGATATAATTTATTATGGATTAAAAAATGGTTATTGTAGTAAAATAATAGTTTTACAAGCTGTAAAAGCGTTATTAAAACAAGCAATGGAAAAACTTGATCGATTAAGAGGGTTGGCAGTGGAAGGATTATTACGACTTCTCCCTTGTCTTCCTACAAGTGACGATGATAATGATAATGAAGAAGAATTTAATAATAATAATAATAATAATAATAATAATAATAATAAAAGTATTTCAGTTTTACGAAGTGCACTTTGTCAAGAAGGTTTAATTGAATGGAATTCACCACAAGTTACCTTTTCTATTTTAGCGCGTCCACTTTTACTTACTAAATTATTTGCATCTTGTGTAGCTGAAGGTCTCGCAGTTTCTGCAGGTTCACTTTCTCTTCATATAATGCAACCTGCTGTGGATGCCTTCCTTTATGCATTTCGTGCTTCTAAAGAAAATCAAATACATCTTTCTCAAGTATTAATTACAATTGCCGCGAAATATATTCATAATGAACGTGTTATAGTCCCACTCTGTGTTACAATAGATCGACTTCTCAATGCAGGAATATTTGATGAAGCACATCACTTGGATGTTGTAGAGATTTTACGTCATGAATTAAAATATTTTGCAACTAATATTCATGTTCTATTACCTCTTATTGGTGTTTTAGGAGATTTATGTCGAAGTAATATAAAAGAAGCACGTGAGGCGGCCTGGGCACTATCTTTAGTAATGTTAGCAAGTCGATATCCAAAAGTGCGAGCTAAAATGGGAACTGATATGTACACTGCACTTTTATTTCATACTGCATCTCTCTCTTCAACCACCACTTCTTCTAATATTATTAATAATAATAATAATAATAATAATAATAATGAAGAGAAGACAGATTACACAATGGCTATGCAACATCTCGCCTCAACACAGTGGGATGCTAATGAAGCTATTAAAGTTCGTCGTGCTCGTGATTTATTATATAATATGTTAAATATTCATCGTCCTAATACAGATACAGGAAATGACGCAGAGGATCAGCAGAATAATAAGAAGAGAACAAATCGTGTGGTGGCTGGATCTTATCTATATCTTGTACATGAAGCGGGATATTAAAAAAAAAAAAAAAAGTGATATAACGTATTGTGTTATATTAGCTTTTGTGCTTGTAGTGTAGATGATTATTTTTACTATTATTTATTATTTGGTTATTATTAAACTGATAGATTAAAAAAAAAAAATTAATAATATAATCAACTGTTGTTTTTAAACTCCTGATTTTATTCTTGTTTTTACTGTTATTATTATTATTATTATTATTATTATTATTATTGTTTTTTTTTTTTCCTTTCGATTCTCTACTCACAACTTTGGTTTTATCCATTTATTAACTTATTATTTATCTTTTTTTTTTTTTTTTTTTTTTTGAAATTTATTAAATAATTAGCTAGCCGTTTTCTGTATATAGTTTAGATGGCTACCAATGAATACAGTATTGTGTCTGCCTTACAAGAACGTAAACATTATGATGTATTTCATTGGGTTTCTCCTAGTAGTGAATTCATCGCTGCAAATGATATAACAGATTATTTTATGATTTATCTTGATACTATAGATGGTTGGCCTTCAAAGTATAATAATCAAAAAGAAGAAGTAAGAATATCAGATTTAGTTGATATAGTGACAAATAATAAAGAAAATAATGATAATAATAACGATTATGAAATTAAAAAAGAAAATATTAAAATAACAAAAGATTTATTATCAGGACGTTGTGATGGGGTAGAAACGTTATTTGTAACATTACAAATGATACATATGGGACAACCTATAACTCCACTCATGCAATCCTCACATACTAAAGATAATTCTCGTATATTAGATGAATGGATAATTTTTCCAATATCTGTTTGTGATATTCCACTAGATGCTTCCGTACATTGTTGTGTATATTCACGATATGGTCTTGTAGGTTCTACAATATTTCATCCTTTTACTTCTCGAGGTGAACTTAAAACAGGATCACGTCGATATCAACTTCAAACTAATAATAATAATAATAATAATAATAATAATAATAATAATAATAATAGTAGACCAGAGAAACCAAGATGGGAACTTTTAGCAAGAGATCTTCGTCTTGGACGAATGCAACAAGTTCCTTGGATGGATAAACTTGTAGAACAGAAATTAATAGAAATGCAAAAATTACAAGGTGATAATAATAATATTAATAATAAAAATGATGATAAAAACACACCATTATCTATTTCATTAGTATTTCCATTAGCAAAAAATCGTTTACCTGTATTTCTTCTTTCAATGCCTCAAGCCTCTAATATTGTCCCTCAATTTACACCTATTATGGCAACTCCAATACGGCCCTATATTGATATAAGTATAAAAGATGAAAATCTTTGTGAAGCTAAAGCTGCAGCTTTATCAAAATCTCTTTTTCTTATTTCAGATGCTGATGCCCAACCAGGTCCTATTGAAAGACGTCAACTTCAAGAAATTGCAAATAGACCTTTAATTCATTTAGAGGGATTAAAAGTAGATGATGAAATGTTGCTTTGGCGATTTCGATTTTTTCTTACTAGAGATCCAGCTTATTTTATAATATTTATGCGATGTGTAAATTGGGGAAATAAAGCAGAAAGACAGGCAGGAATTAAATTAATGCAACAATGGAAAACAATTAATTTTGAACAGGCACTTGTGTGTCTTTCTTTTTATTTTCATAAAGTTAGTTATGTTAGAAATTATGCTATAAGTTTATTAGATAGACAATCTAATGAAAAAATTATTCATTTTCTTCTTCAACTTGTACAAGGAGTACGATATGATGTTAAAGGTGAACTTGAACAATTTTTAATTCGTCGTGCTATTGAATGTTGGGAATTGTGTTCAACTTTATTTTGGTATCTTCATGTTGAGGCTTCATTAGAAAATTCAGTTGATACAAATTTACAATATCAAGAACAAAAACAGTCAAATAATAATATTCTTAATATTCAAGAAGAAGGTAATAAAACTGAACAAAAACTTTATTCTTCTTTTCTTTGGCGTTTTGAAAAAATAATAGAAGAAACAAAACCTCATTTTATTCAACGTATTCGTCGTCAACAAAAATTAATGAATGTATTAAGAAATCTTTATAAAACTATATTAAAAGATCCTCGTGATCGTATGAAACGCATGGAATTTGCAAAATCAATTATTGATATGAAAAAATGTGGAATACAAGAACTTTTTTTAAATAATATAGCACAAATTAATAAAAATTCAGATAATTTAAATATTGTAACACTTCCTACTCATCCTTGTGTTGTAATTGAACGTATTATATCAAATGGTTTTTATATGTTTAAAAGTGCTAAAATGCCTATAAAAATACCTTTTATAGTACATCAAGAAGATATTATAAAATCAGGACCTAGTTTTATTCCATTAGCATTTCCATCAAAAGAAGTAGGAATAATTTTTAAAATGGGAGATGATGTAAGACAAGATCAATTAGTAGTTCAACTTCTTCAATTAATAGATTCAGTATTACGTCAAGATGGATTAGATCTTTGTTTAAGTCCATATCGTGTTTTAGCAACAGGATCAACTGAGGGACTTGTAGAACTTGTACCTAATGTTGTTACATTTCAAAGTGTTCAACGTGATATTACAAAATATATTCGTTCTCAAAATCCTAGTACAGAAGCATATGAAGCTGCTATGAGTCGTTTTACTAAAAGTTTTGCTGGATATTGTGTTATAACTTTTATTCTTGGTATAGGTGATAGACATTTAGAAAATATTCTTGTTACCCAAGATGGACGATTATTACATATTGATTTTGGATATATATTAGGAAATGATCCTAAACCTTTTCCACCTCCTATGAAAATTAATAAAGAAATGGTAGAAGCTTTAGGTGGTCCTCAAAGTGAAAGATATATAGAATTTAAATCTTATTGTTGTAGTTCTTATAATATAATTCGAAAACATGCACCTATTATTCTTAGTATGATGTTACTTATGGTAGATGCTTCTATACCTCAAATTTCAGGAGATGGAAAATTAGATCCACGTGTAAATTTATTAAAAGTACAAGATAAATTACGTTTAGATTTATCAAATGCACAAGCAGCACAGTATATTCAAAATGTTATCGCAGATAGTGTAGGTTCTATTTTTACAAATCTTTGGGATGTTATACATGTTGCAGCTCAAGCAACTAGACATTAATATCTTTAAAAGTTAAAAAAAAAAAAAAAAAAGATAAATCTATATATCTTTTTTTTTTTTTTTTATGTCTTTTTTGCTTTGCCATTCTTTTTTTATTATTTCTTGTTGCTCTTTTTTTTTTTTTTTTTTTTTTTTCCTACATATCTTCCTATAAACAATAAAAGATCTCTTTTTTTTTTTTTTCTTTTTTCTCTCTTTCTCTTTGATCTAAGTTAAATTTTCAGATATTTTATTATCATTATCATTATTATTATTTTTTTTTTTCCTTCTCTATCCTCTTTCACTTTTCTCTCTCTTTAAACAACAACAAAAAAGAAGAGTGGGCATTTTTTTTTTTTTTTATTATTTCTTTTTTATATAATATTATATATTCTAGTATAAATAAATATATATATATATATATAGAAATAGAGATTAAAACATGAAACGAGTGGAAGCAGGTGAAACTTTTGACGCCACACATCCTGTTGTTTGCTTTCATCGTGAAGTTTTAACAAATCTTAAGTGGTCTAATATTCGCCGTGACTTTTTAGAAGCTCTGCAGACAAATTCACAATTAAAGTTTACAGAACCAAAGAAATTATGGCGTCACAGTCAAGAAGCACTTGGGAAATGGGTATTATCACAAGTGGCACGTGAAACTCGAAGTGAATTAACTAATTTACAAAATTATTCTTTTTTTCCTATTTCACATAATAGTTTAAGTGAAAATAATATAACATATGATGAACAATTAGTGCGGGATATTTCACTCAAGTGTGAAAACTCTAGTAGTAAAGAAGTAATTACTGAAATTAAACAATTATTAATAAAATTTAATCTTTCAAAGCGTTGCAAGGAGGCGGAAATGATGGTACAGGAGGAATTAGAAACAACAACTCCTTTTAATTTTTGTAAACCATTAGTTCGTATTATAGATTCAAATGAAGAGGAAACTCGTACAATTTCACAAAGACGAGTAGAAGGATCTATTGTAGAAATTGGAATTAAATGGCCACAAAATATTCCTCGACATATGCGACGAGGTTGCCCTCCTGTTTCTATACCACTTGCTGCTTATAAAAAACTTGATATGTGTTATCGATATTTTTCTGATAAAACAGAATCTATTCGTTATTCTAGACTTGATTATGGTACTCGTTTTATTCTTAGAGCTGCAACACTTGCTTTACGTTATGAAGGATGCTTAGCAACAGGTTCATTACAATTATGTGCAGATACGAGATTAAAACAACATTTACACGCATCTGGATATCACGTAATAGATTTATGTGCTTCACCTATAAATGCATATATGGGTTCACCAAAGATTGGATCCTATAATAATAACAATGATAAAAATAATAATAGCTCATCTCTTGAGAATGAAAATATGCCAAATTATTTTTGTAGTGCTTTTCCTGATACAGATTGTTATTTTGGAAGTCTTGGTAGTGCATTAAATTTTGATATAGAAAAATCATATAAATCTCCTGATATAAATCCGGAAGGAAAACCATTATTATTAACTCTTGATGTTCCATATGATGAAGATTTATGTGAAAGACTTTTTATGAAATTAATTATTGATATGAAAAATGTTGAAATTCTTAATTCTAATAAAGAAGTACCTTTTATCGCAGATTATGTATTAGTATTACCTCTTTGGTGGAATGTACCGATGCAGAGAAAGAAAATTCTTTTTACAGAAACTAATACTAATAATAAGAATAATAATTCTTCAATAGAGTCTTTATCTAATGAAAATTTATCTACCTTAGATAATATTGTGAAAGATCGTTGTAAAATGTTGCAAGAAGGTTATACTGTTTCATATGAGTGGCCGCAGCGTTTAGCAGAAGCGGCAGGGGAAAAATGGGTTTCTTTTGATGGTGTTTTTGTTGGAGGTAGTTATGAATATTTCTGTACTGCAACTAATAAGTGGTTGCGTGGAGTTACAGCAACAGAAGTTATTGGACTTGCTCAGCCGCGAGAGCAAAATAAAAAGGGTCCATTACTGGAAAATTTACTCTCTAATTTCTACGGTTGTCACTAATAAAAATAATAAAAACTGAGAATTAGGAGGAAGGGGGGAAAACAAATATATATATATATATATATATATATATAGGAGGGGGAGTCAGAATGATTGCATCTACTAAATATATTTTTTTTTTTTATTATTATTATTATTGAATTTGTTTCTTTTTTTTTTTTTTTTTGATTCTGATGATGGTGGTAGGGTAGGGTGAGTATTACTAGACCTCATTTAACAAACTTAAGGAAAGATTCTTTTTTTTTTTTTTTTATTGTATTGCTTTGAGGTTTTTGATTCTTTAAAAAATAAAAATAAAAAATCGATTTACACCCTCACATTAACATACACAAACTCACTAATACACCAGACTCCGTTAAACTAAAAAAAAAAAGAAAAGAAAAGAAGCAGAAATGGTACGTTATGGAGGCCCACGATTTGAATTTTTCTTTACACATCAATTTTTAAATAATGAACAAATGATACGCAAGGAGGATGCCCAACGTGTAGCCTTTATTTTGCGTCAACGAGAGCAGCAAAAGGCGGCAGAAGCAGGGAGGCTAGAAAAAGAAAAAAAAGAACAAGAGGATCAAAAAAAAGCTGAAGCCAAGAAAGAAGAAGAGCAGCAGCAGGCTGATATCCCAGCAGCCCCACGAGAAATGTCTAGGCAGGCCAAGCAGCAGCAGCGACTGCTGGAGTTATCAAAGCCACGAGTCCCCCCCACCGCCGGCGTAACAAATATCAATCGTGAAATATCATTACAATTAATAACCCCTGGGGCGGGCGGCTGTGGGCGGGTGTTGTTTCCCACCTCTAGAGGTGTCCCACTCCCAATAGGGCGGGCTGGGGCCTGCTACCTCCCAGGCGTGGACCGCCACCGCATTGTCCCACGCCGCCCCAGTGCCTCCCTCACTGCCACTGTCCCTGGCGCCGGTGAGGCGGCCGCTATGGGAGACGAGGAGAGAGAAACACGAGAGGAATGTCAATATTATTTCCATAAAGATAGAAAAGGAATAGATGCGGGGAGACAACGAGAGAGACAAGAACGCATTAATGGTATTGAACGATATCACTCGAATCGACTTGGTAAGACATCAGGAAGTATGGTGAAAACAGACAAACAAGAAGAAGAAGAAGAAGAAGAAGAAGAAGAAGAGAGGTGTAACAAAAAAATGCAACAAGAAGAAAAGAAATATGATGAAATGAGAAAACAAGATATAAAAAGAGTAGAGGGAGGAGCAATGTATGATGATGCTTCACGTGCTCCATCAGTTTTCTCTCATGCGAGTTCAAATGAACCTATTAAAGCACTTGGTACAAAACATATGGAAACTATTACAGGAAAAGATGAAGTACAAGAACATCTTCGATTATACGGTGGCTCTATGACAGCACCTAGAAAAGGACGAAGACCACCAACTCCTCTAAATGACATGTTACTTCCTGAATTAACTGTACGTTTGGTGCGTATGCAAAAGAAATTACGTACTTAAACAAAGTAAAAAAAAAAAAAAAAGCATCACATAGTTTATATATATATATATATATATATATATAATTTTTATGTACATTATTTTCCCCAACCTTCACTCCTCTCCCTTCTTCCTCTTGGAGAAAACAACACCAACCTCCCCTCACCAAAAAAGGAAAAAAAAAAAAAAAAACGAGAGGAAGATAGAGTGAAAAAAAATATATATATATATATTCAATTTTTTTTTTTTTTTTCGGAATAAAATAGCAAGCATAAAAGAAGAATTTTTTTTTTTTTTTTTGTTTTATTCTTATTATTTTTCTTTTTTTTTTTGCCTTCTAAATATGTTTTTCCTTTTTTATTCTTTTATTTTCTCTAAATAAAAAATTTTCTACTTATAAAGGAGGTTCTCCTGAACGCTGAAACAAGCAAAAAAACAGAAAAAATAAAGAAAGATATCCTTCAAAGAATAATAAGTAAAATATACACCCATCCATGACACAACTTCACTCTATTGCCAGTCTGGATTACGGTGATGGCCGCACGTGTGTGTGCCGTATCTGCGAGTGTGGTAAACACAAATGTACGGATGTTAAACTCCCATTCTTTGGTGAAACAACTTATCGTGATGAGTTTGTCCCTAAGAGCGCGGAGCGGGACGCCTTCCGACGCAAGCGGGCCTCCGTATTTCCCACCAAAGCAGAGCCCGGGCACTTTAAAACTACAAAACAAGAGGCGTGGGAGCCGCTGGAGGGAAAAGTAGTGCGCCCCGCGGAGTCTTTTAAACCCCGCGCCGTCTTGGGCGACCCCCTCCCCTTCACCGGCACCACAACTCACAGAAATGACTTCCCGGGGCACATGCCGGAGCTCGAGCGGGCCCGCTACCGCCAGGAGCCCCTCCCAAAATTAAAAGGAACTTATGAAACCACAAACAGGGCGATGCAGGAGCCGATAAGTAAATGTCTTGAGGCGGGTGCCCTGCCGCGGCCTCCAAAGTCTTTCCGCGGGGATGAGTCCCTCGGGCAGCAGGTGCCATTTGACGGCATCGCCAGCTACACCGCCGATTACCCACCCAAGCAACCCCTCATTGCTCCAAGAGCTCGACAAGCCCTCGATCGTGCGGCCCTGCCAGACACGCGTGATTTTGAAACAACTCACTCCGACTCATACCGAGTCCCACCACACCGAATGCGACATATTTGTCCTGCCGCACTCGTCCCCGCCCGTGCCCCATCGGTGGATGGACACTTTAAACTGTCTGTATATAACATTCCTTCAGGGGACATACTTGACTAGACACTGTAGAAAGACACACACACACACACAGAGAGAGAGAGAGACTCTATTTGTATTTATATTTATATATCTGTCAGTATGGTCGGAATTTCTTTTTTTTTTTTTTTTTTTCAGTCTTCTTTTCTTTCTTTTTCTTCTTTTTTTTTTTTTCTTGCGGTTTTTTTTCCCCCCTCCTCTATATTGTTCGATTATTTAATTTTTTTTTTTTTTTTTCTTTTGATTTATGTTTTTTTTTTTTTTTGTTGTTTCCCCAAATTGATGTTGTTTTACTGTAATGCTTCTCGCATCTCATATATATATATATATATATATATATATATATGTATATATTGCACTCACACGATCAATCAATTGTTTCAGTTAGAGGTATGGAAAAAAAAAAAAAAGGAAAGATAACACTCTGATTTTATATATATATATATATATATATATGTGTGTGTTTTGTATTTTTAGATAGCAGTGATGCTGAGATTGCGGTAATCCGAAGCAAAAACAAAAGGAAAAATAAAGAGGAATTATATAAAACACAAATAGAAGGAGGAAGAAGAAAAAAACAACAACATAATCAATTAAAAATGTTTTACGTGAGTTGGGGAATCTGGAGAAAGGAAAAGTAAAAGGCAAATAAACGAAAAAAGAAATTTGAAAGAATAATAATTATATGTACTTAGAGCGTGTAGAGAGAAAAAAAAAAAGAAGTTGGAACAGTAAAGAAAGGCTTGAATTGCCTGAAATTATATGTGTCTTATAACTTACTAGGCAAAAAAAAAAAAAAAAAGCAAATTCCTTAGTTTTAAAATGTATTATGAAACAATGAAAAGCAATAAGAAAGCAAAAAAAAAAAGAAAAATGAACGCAATCAAAATGAAACAAAGGATTAAAAAAAAAAAAAAAAAATTATAAACACAATTTTATTTTTCCAACCACATATTTGTATTCTCATATATGTATATGTTGTTTACGTGTTGGTTTTTTTTTTTTTTTTAGATATATTTTTCTTTTTTTTTGCTTCTTTATTGCATCTGATTCAATTTCTATTTTCTTACAGATTTCATGTGTTAGGCTAGGCCTAAAACACATTTATGCATTCCCATTATCTTTATTTCTTTGTGTAATATACAATTTTATTATATGTATATGTTTTTTTTTTTCCCCCTTCTTCTACCCCCCTACTTCTTTTTATATATATATCTAATATTATTTTTAAAATAGGAACTATAGGGAGAGAGAGAGAGAGCGTGTGTGTGTATGATAAAGACGATTGCACCAATAAGGAATCTATATATATATATTTTTTTTTTAGTAATAAGAAATTGAAAATTAAAAGGAAGAACGAATAATACTGTGTTTTTAGAAAATAAGGAAAAAAAAAATAAATAATAAATTTATATTCATCTATATGGAATCAAACGGAGTGACACACTTGGGGAATGATACCTTTATAGCTGCCACACAAGACACTACTGATAATCTCTTCCTTATTACAGGTAAATTAAAAGAGGAACGAATTACACAATTTCCACTAGCACGTCGAGTAAGATTTAATTTATGTAGTGATATTAATCTTCTCACACATTCAGTAACTCAAGACATTTTACAACGAGAACAAGAAAAAATCTTATTATTACCTTCACCACAATCATCATTACAGGAACCAAAAACAAAAAAAATGCAGAGTACTATAGAAGAAATTTCAAAGGAATTAGAAGAAGATAATTCAATTGAAGTTAAACACAGTTTTCATACTTCTGCTAATGGTAAACTTGTAGCTGTTATTAGTACAGGAAAGAGAAAACATTATTTAATTGATATTAAAACTGCTCGAGTTTGTGAGTTTAGGACTTCAGAAGTTGTAATTAGTGCAGTTTGGCACCCGACGAGTACAACACGTTTAATGCTACTTTTAGTTTCAGGAAAACTTCTTGTACTTTCTAGTGAAACTACAAAATTAAATGTAGAATTTGAAAATAAAAGAGAAGTGTATCTTAAATCTCTTATTCTAGAGTGTAAGAATAATATGGTTCATGGTAAAAATACAGAAGTAATATCACAATTACAGGATCCATATGGTCGCAAGCGTGATCCGTTATTAATAAAAGAAAATCTTTTAATTGAAGAAAAACTTTCTACTTTAGCTATTGAGCGTGTGGCCTCATCTTCAACATCTTCTTCAACTTCAACAAAAAAAGCATCGAAAACAAAATTATCTCCATCAAGTAAACCTGTTGATATATCATCTTCATCTTCTTCTTCTTTTGTAATGATTGATAATAATAATGATAATAGTGATTTAGATGATGAATATGATAAATTTGAAGAAAATGAGAAAAAGGAAAAAAAGGAAGAAAAGGCAGGGGAAAAAGATAAAAATAAAAATAAGGTAGAAGAATGTAGTGACAATGATTTAAGAAATGATCTTACTTCATTTATTAAAGATCCTAACGCATTAATTGGAATGAGTATTATTCCACCCTCTCTTAGTCTTCCTGTAATATTATTAGTACTTTGTCGATGTGGTGATGTGTTTTCTATTAAAATTAACGCCGATGGAGTCCCAACATCTCTTCCAGAAGAATACGATGGTCGAATTATAAAAGATGAAAAAGAAAAAGAAACACAATTAAATACAGAAACAGATAATGAATCATGTGTACATTATCTTATTCGTGGTAGTAATAGTAATGGTAATATTATTCATACAAATAATTCAATTAATCCAAACTGTAATTATAAAGAAACTCCTCTTGCGATTGGAAGTTCATTATTAGATGAAGACGTTGGTCGACATATTGTATTTGTAATATATGATAGTGGATTATTACATGGGAGTATTGTATCAGAACCTGATTTACTTTGTAGAAATCCGTTAAAAGGTCAGGAAGAAATTCGTATTCACCTCGGTCCTACTTCTCACGCCTCAATACAAACTATTGATAATGCTACAATTATTAAATGTGATACTGAAGTTTATTTATGTGTTTGGCCTGTTTGGAGTAAAGTAATAAGTGGGTGGGTGCTACGTCGTGAATATCATGAAGGATATCGACGCCTACCAATAATAGGATATCATTCAATATTTCCAGAACCAATTGCTTTACGTTTACCTTATAATATATCTGGGGCAAGTGTTTCAGTGGGTATAAATGATATTGTAATTGTTCCACAAATAATATCACAACAAGTAGAAGAAGAAAATCAGAAAAGAGAAGGAGTTGATATTCGATCAAAAGTTATGATTGTTAAAATTGCTAGTCTTATACTTGCTGCACTCTATGCAAGAGGAGAAAAATTTGGTTTAACATTTGGTAATAATAGTAGTGAAAATAAAGAATTTAAAAATAATAAGGATGAAGAAAATAATAATAATAAGAGTATAGAACAACAAAATCATTGTAAACTTGAAAAATTATTAGAAATTATTTCAGAATGTTATAGTCATTGGATATGTGGTTATCCACATGAAGATATTGATAACTCTACTAAAACGTTAGCAGAAAGTATACAAGAGACTCATGGAGAAATGAAAAAAAGACATATTGAACTTCAAGATCGAGAAGCTAAACTTGATGCACGTGTAAGTGAATTATTACAACGTCAAGAAGAACTTTCATATAATGTTTCTAAATCACAAAGTATTATTCGTAATGTTATAGTTCATAAACGTGGGGTGGATTCATTATATAATGCTAATGAAACCTTGGGAAAAATTCATACATTATTAAATGAACTTGAAACACTAGTAGAGAAACGAAAAATGAATAAACAATAGCAGAAAAAAAAAAAAATAATAATAATAATGAAATGAACTCTTTTTTTTTTTTTTTTTCTTTGTAAAATGAAGTTCGTAAAATTTTCATTAAAAAATACGCCACGAGATTAAAAGAAAAAAAGAAAAAAAAAATCTTTAGTTGGTTAAGTAAATAGAATAAAAATGGGAGATAAATTTGTTTATTATTATTATTATTATTTTTTTTTTTTTTGAATTATTAGCTACAGATTTTTTATTATTTTTACTTTATTATTATTATTTATTTTTTTTTTTTAACATTTCTAAAAAGGTAGGAGAAGGAAATTTTCCGCTCGTGCCAATAGGAAAGAAAACACAAAATAGAAAAATTATGCAGGTGTCACCATCAAATGAGGGTGCTTCACCTAATCCAAATATTAAAGATATGTTTGAGAAACAAATACAAATAGAAAAATCACCTTCATTAGATAATGAATCAACTAAAATTCAGCAGGAGAGAGTTACTCAACTTATTGAAGATAATATAAGATTAAAAACACGTCATTTACAATTACAAGATCAACTTGAAGAGTTAAGACGTGAATTACTTGGAGAAAAAAGTGCTCGTCAAACACTTTCTGTAGAATTAAATGATACCGTAGAACGTTTACAACATGCCAAAGATCATCTTGATCAACAAAAAAGAGATTATAGTAAAATATCTTTACAATTATGTTCTGTTACAGCAGAAAGAAACGAATTAGAGGAAAAAGTTACAGAAGTTTGGAATCATATGGCTTCTATAGAAGAAACTTTACATGCAAAAGATGCTACAATTAAATCATTACGTGAAATGCTTGAGAATGAAAAGAGAGAAAGAGCCGCCCAGGAAGTATTAATGAATGCTATGGTAGCACAAGTTACAACATTAGAAGAAAAATCAATTATTGGAATTGAAACTGGAGAAAGACATCGACAAGTGTGTGAGGAAACATTACGTAGTGTACAAGATGAAGTGCAGCGTGTGGCTCATTTCATAGGAAGTTTAACAGATAATTTTATGAATAATAATTCAGGATTAGATCCTTCTCGTGAAAAGCTTTTCTTGACTCAAGATTCTAATATGTTTCCTGATATTATTAATAATAATAATAATAATAATAATATTGATGATGGTCTTAATACATCTGATACAGAAGGTGTAGGACAAGATGAAACACGATGCAAGTCTACTATTCGTCTTCTTAATCCTATTTATCAATCTATTAAAAATTTACAATATCAATTGCAGCGACTGAGAGAAGAAAAGCAGGCAACGCGGCACAACACACGCATTCTTGAGTCTCATATTTTAGCTTTAAAAGAAGAATTACATCAATTAGGAAGTGATGGGGATAATATAAGAGAACAATTATTTAGAAGTGAAGCATTACGAGCTCAAATTACTGAAACATTAGAAAGTATTCGTCAATCCCGTGAACATAAATTAACTCAAGCAGATGAAATTAGACAAAAAGTTGCACTTATTCTCCATTGTCCTGATGATTGGTGTGTGATTGAGCAAAATATATCTGATTTAATTCATGATGTACAACAATTACAAAGTAGTGTTGAGGAAAGTAGACGTATACATGATTTATATGTAAAAAAAAAAGAAGAAGAAGTAGATTCTATTATGGATTCATATCAACAAGAATTAGATGCTCAACATCAAGAACTTGAAAGAGTACGACATGAATGTGAACGTTATAAAAGAGCAGCAGCAGCAGCAACATCAACATCAACATCAACATTATTAAATACAAGTGGAGTTAATAATAGTTTTATTGGAAATGCCTCTGCAGAGGTACAAAGAGAATATGAAAGTATAAGAGCAAAATATCGTGCAGTATTACAATATGTTGAAGATGAATTAGAACCATTAACTGTAGAACAAGGAAAAGCTCTTCAAGAGGAGAAGAGACGTTCAGAAGAGTTACGCCGTGATAATGATGCATTACAGTTAAAACTAAAACTTTTAGTAGAGGATAATAATAAAGATAATAATAATAATAATAATAATAATAATAGACCATCATTATTTGAAGCATTAATTGTATCATTACGTGTTATGTCTGGTGCAATGGCAGATTTACGTGAAATGTCTCAACAACGTAGAGCTTTAACACGTTATATTTTAGCATATGAACGTAGTTTTGGTTCATTAAATTCATGTAGTGAATATCATGCTTCACCATCATTATTAAAATTTCGTAGAGTTGTTATTGTAGTATTAGTTGTTCGTCGACTTTTAGCATTACATAATAAATCATGGTGTCATAATAATAATAATAATAATAATAATAATAATAATGAAATAATTGTTGTAACAGCTGGAGGTTATCGAAGTCGAATTCGTATTCGTCTACCATCTGAAACTTGTTGTCTTGTAAATGGTGGAATCATTCAATTACCATTTTTAAAAAAAGGAATTAATAGAGAAACAACAATGAAACTTAATTTACAAAAAGAAGAAGAAGAAGGAAAAGAACACCATATTACTTATGTAAAAGAAGAAGATCTTCAACTCCCTGTTTTAATTCATAACAATAGTTATAATGAAGGAAATGAAATTAATATACAAATAAATGCTTTACGTAATTTAATAGATACTTTATTAAATTTTGTAACTGTTTCATCAAATAAACAAGAAATTTTATATAATAACGTTAATAATTCATTATGTCAACGTCTTGCTAATGGTCTTCACACACTATTAAAGCCTATACCAAATAATTGGCAAAATATGAATAAAAAAAATAATTTAATTCCTCAAAAAGTAATTCATCATTTACCACCACGACCACCAACTTCTTCAACAAAATTTATACGAGAAGAATATTATGAAGATAATAATAGTCTCCCAAGTCGTGAACCATCAGCACGTGCCTTATCATATTCTCCAAAACAAATGCAAGAAAAGAAAATAGGAGAAAAAAATAATAACTCATATCCAATTCCTCAACCAATTTCTGATAAAACATGTGAATCTTGGAAATATGAAGAAGCATTACATCAATCACTTTTAAGGGATGCACAAAATATTAATGATTCACAAGAAAGTCAATTAGGAAATGGTTTTGCCTCTGAAGTATTAAATGTTATAAAAGCTCTTGATCAAAGAGTTGTAGGAGCATTAGAACGTCATGGGAGAGGAGTTGGTGAGATACCTCAACGGTGGCAACAACGAAAATAAAAAGAAAGAAAATATATAATAGATATAGAGATATATAATTATATATTTCTCTCTCTTTTTTTTTTTTTGTTGGTTTTTTAATATCATCATTTTTTTGACGAAAGATGCTGATTATTATTATTATTATTATTTTTTTTTTGTTTGTTTGTTTTTTTTTTTTTTACAGTGATCTCTTTTTTTTTTTTTTTGTGTGTGTGTGTGTATATATATGTGTGTTTGTGTCTTGTTGTTGTTTATTCCACAAATGAATTGTTTATTTATTATTATTACTATTTTTTTTTTAACTTATTTCTTAAAATATTATATTATATTTTCTCTCTTTTTATCTCTGTGTATATGTCTTTTTTTCTTTGAAATTTTTTTTTTTTTTCTATTTTTATTATTATTATTATTATTTTTTTCTTTCTTTCATTATGTGTGCTTTATAGGATGCGTGGATTATCTGCCCTGTATTGTCTTGCCTGTGAGCGGGAGGGTTGTCTTGCAAACTCACAATTTGTAGAAATATGCAGAGATCTTGATACTTCTGAGGAATGTCCTATTAAATTTAATTTTAATGGAAATTACTTGGGAGATGCTGGCTCTGCAGCTATTATTCGTACAATTTCAATTATGCGTTGGGTTCGTATAATAAATCTTCGAGATTGTGGGGCGGGAATAAAATGTATAAAGGCATTAGCAGAAATTGTAATAGAGCATCCAAATCTTCGCTGCGTTGATTTGCGTGGTAAACGTAATGAAATATTTGCTATTTCAGGTAGAATTCTCTTAAAAGTATTAGAAAATTTTTCAAAATTAGTAGTTTATGTTAATTATGATGATTTTCCACCAACTTTGGGGAAAAAATTACAAGCAATTAATCATCATAATAGAATAGAACAAAAAGAAGAAGAAAATAATATTAAAGAAGAAAAATTATCTATTATACCTGAAATAGATTCATTTAATTTAAAAAATAAACAACAAGATCTTTTTTATATTCCAACTCAAAATATTGATGGAACTCCTATATATAATGATAATAATAATAATTCTGTTTTATTACATTTAGTAGAAAATTTTAATACTTATATAGAAGATTATCTTTATGCATATCATTATGTAGGACGAGCTGCGGTACAATTAGCAGTAGATCTTGGTCCTTCAATTCTTCCATGTATTCACGCAACGGCTGTAGCTATTCCTCCTTCAGTTGCAACAGAAACAGGAAAAATATATCCAAATAATGTTAAAACTTCTATTAGAGCAGTAGATGCATTACTTGGTGGATTAAGAGCAAATCCATTTCTTCTTGAGGAATTAATAAGTGCACGAGGTTCTATATTATCTATGTATATAACAAAATTAATGGAAATTCGTGGGGAATATGAATCTTTAGTAGCAAGTAGACTTGGAGAAAATCCATCGTTTCATGAAATACAATTAGAAACAGAAATGCGTCCATTATATAATCGTATAGTTGCAGGAATAGTTCAAAAATCTATGAAAGATTTACCATCCATGTCATATGTAGAGGAACATTTGCAGGAAGTAAGAAATGAAGTATTAAATCGACTTCTTGAAGGGAGACAGCGTGTACTTCCAGTGTTATTAGCACAAATTCGTTATTTTGCTTTTAATAAATCTACAGAGGCAAAAGAATGGGCGAATAATTATATAAATACCAAAAAGAATATTCCTAATCAGGAAGTTAAAAAAGAAAAAGAAGAAAAAGAAAAAGAAAAAAGCGAAGAAAGTATTTATAATAGTGATAATGATGATGATAATAATGCTTCAAACAGTAGAATATCTGAAAAATTACCAAAAAATGTTAATCTTTGTGTTATAGCAATGAATGAACTTCATGAAATATTAAATGATCCTTATACTTCTGCACGATATACAGTAACAAAACCACTATGGGAATCTATTCCAATGGAAATTCGAATGTTTTTATGCGATTTAGTATTACGGCGTAGTGTTTCTCTTTATACTCCATTAATATTTACTAACACAGGAGAAAAAGATAATAATGAAAATGAAGAAAAGGAAAGTTTAAAAAAAGGAAATATTCAACTTGGAGGTGATTTAAATGATCCTTTTGATATTGTTCAAATATTTGAAAGAGTTCATAGTAGAAAAGATCTTTCAGAAGTTTTGTGTGCCTTTGAGGAATGGTACCGATTACGACAAGTAGAGTGTTATGATGTAACTCATGTGAGTCGACAGGAGTTATTATCACGAATGTCACAAATGTAAACATTTTACAGTACACTTGCATTTATTATTATTATTGGAATACCTTGACGAATATATATATATATATATATATATATATGTATATATGTATGATAAATAATGTAAATTTTAATTATATTAATTTTCTTTATTAAGAAAAAGATTCATAGGTTTGTTCTTTCCTTTCCTTTCCTTTCCTTTCCTTTTCGTTTTTTTTTTTTTTTTTTTTAATATAAATATAAGAGACAAAAAAAAAAAGATGCAAGGAAAATCCCTTCTTCAAAGGGAACCTCTAGGAGTTCCACATCGTGGTATTTCACTAACAAATCCTTTAAACCCTATTATATTTCTAGATATTCAATGTCCAAAATATGTTTCAGGAGTAAATAGTGTAAGTGATGAACCACCATACCGTTTTATGTTTGAAATTTTTGCTGATTTAGCTCCAATATTAGCAGCAAATATCGTTGGATTATCTATAGGAAGTTCAACTCGTCTTATAGATCAACGTCCACAACCTGCAGGTTATAAGGGAACTATTTTACATGATACATTAGTTGGTCAATATATTATTGGAGGTGATGTTATGAATAGTGCTGGTAATGGTTTTTTTTCTGCTATTGGAGAACGTCAAGGTCCTTTACAAATTCCTACAACTGAACTTGAAGCACTTATATCAACTGCCCCATCAAGATGTTTACATTTCCCTGGAATATATATGCAATATTGGAATTATAATAGTGAAATAGAAACAGCAACAGCCGTGACACGTAAAGTTGCCTCAACATTTCGTATGGATATTATTAGTAGAGAAGAAAATGCGGGAATACCAAAAGATGCTATTCTTATAGGGCGTATGGTGCACCGAGAAACAAGTAAGACGCAGGCGGAGTCGGCGACACAATTATTAAATTTATCAAAGGCGATATTTCATGCGAAACGAAGTACAACTTCACAATCACTTTTTCCAACAATTGTATTATGTGGAGAAATGTGAAAAGTTTTGTATATGAATTTTTGTTTTATTTGTATTCTTATCTGTGTGAAATAAAGAAAGAGAAGATTTAGAAAACAAGAGAGTTTTAACACCTTATTTTTTATTATTTTTATTTTTTGAAAGGAAATACTTGTGAAGAATAAAATGGATTCGGTACTTTATTTACTGTTTTTTTTTTTTTCTTTTTTCTTTTTTCTTTTTGTATTTCTTTTTTTTTTTTTTGTTGTTTTGTTTTTTTCTGATTTCTCATTTGTAATAAATACATATATATATATATATATATGTAAAGGCCAGTAAATAGAGATATAAATAAATAGATAAATAGTGAGTAAGTGAGTGATGACTGAATTACCAGTAACTAAAGATGTAGTTATTGCTGTATGTGGTTCTGAAAAGAAACATCGACAATCCTTTGATAAACTACAACAATATATAACAGAAAAAAGTGTTGGTAGTACTAGTAATAGTAGTAGCAGTAATACATGTGGTAGTAATAAAGATATCTCTTTTTCTATTGTTACTATGAATTATGATGATATTCAAGGTAGATTTTCCCTTGACTCCGCCAAAGATATAGATATTGATGTTATTTTACATAAAGTTAGTACACTTCCTCCTAAAGCAACATCTGCATTTCTGCGTTGGTGTGCTGCAGCCTCAAGAGAGCGGCGGCGACATCGACTTCCTTCTATTATTATAATTGATCCAATTGAGGTAACTCGCCTCGTGCTCCGTCGCTCTTTTATTTATAAATTACTCGATGGAAGATTAAAGCGGCCACTGTGTCCTACGCCTAGATCTTGGCTCTGGGCACGTGGGGGTAACTCATTAACTCCGCTAGGCTTTTCTTCTTTTCTTCTTCACGGTGGTGAGGAAAATAATAATAATAATAATAAAAATATAAATAAAGTAGAAGCCTGGTGGATTGTAAAGCCTGACCTCAGCACAGGGCCCCCAGTCACACATCACATGATTATATGGCGAGGCCCACAGCCTGTAGGGAAACTCCCACAGAAAGTACAAGAAATACTTCCAAAAGAAGTAGAGAGTTTTGTATTGCAGGAGTTCTTAGCCTCCGCCGCTCCCGCTATTATTAAAGTGTATTGCATTGGTTCAAATGTATTTGTAAAGGCGGTGTCTACGAGGCCGCTACTGCAGCGTGTGTTAACAGACGCAGGAGAAGCTGTTTTTATTAATTCGCAGGAGAAATTTCCATTAGAGGAAAGTTGGAAAGAAGAGTCTGTTCGCTGGGCAAATTTTCTTGCAGAAGGAGGTCGAGCGCACACTCTTTGTACTCAAATTGCGGCACAATTAGCAGAAGAGTTAAAATTAACATTATTTGGATTTGATTTATTACTTATTCCAGGAGAAATGTATAGACGTGGTAGTATTCTCTTAGATGCAACAATTTCAGAATCAGAAACTGCTGCTGCTAATACTAATAATAATACAGCTTCATTACAACATTCATTATTGTTTGATGAGTCTACTGGAGCTCCAACACCGTCACTTAACTCTGCTGTACCTGTTCTCATTGATGTAAACTACTTCCCTGGGTTTGCAGGTGTTGAAAACGCCTCTAAACACCTATTGGAGGTAATAAAATCTAAATTATTGGGAATTTCTAACTTACCTGGTAGAAAAATTAAGGAAAAAGAAAATACCTTGTTTTGTTGCTAAAAAAAAAAAAAAAAAGAGGGGGTAAAAAATAAACAGTCCAATTTTTTTTTTTTTTTTTTTTTATTTGTCTCTTGCAATAGTACTCTGAGAGGTGTATAAAGATAGTGGTAGGAGAAAGTGAGGTAAATTAAGTAAAATTAGTTATATTCCTAAATTCTCCTTTAAAAAAAAAAATCGTTTTACTTTTTTAAATTCTTTTTAAATATGTAATTACTCTAGGCGTATTATACTACTTTCACAAAAACACATGGATTTTACTTTTTTTTTTTTTTTTTTTCCCTCCCCCTTTACAACTTTATTTTACTCTTATTACTACTATTATTTTTATTACTCTTCATGTTAAAAAGCGGAAAGGGGGGAAAAAAAATCTTCAGAGTTCTCTATTTATGAGTATATATATATATATAATTAAGTCTTTAATTGTTTTTTTTTTTTTTTTTTTTTTTTTTTTTAAGGATTTCTTTGCCACCAAAAGAAATTTTTTTAGTCTGGCAAATTGGAGTGAAAAGATCCTTTTTTTTTTTTTTTTCTTTTAAAGGACTCTCCATAATATATATATATATATATATATATTTATTTATTTTTGCATACAGTTAAGAATATAGAAATTAGTTAATTCATTTTTTCCTCTCATAGAAGGTAATAGAAAAGCAAAGCAAAACAAACAAAAAAAAAAAAAAAAATTCATAGAAGAACAACAAAAAACAAAACTAAAATAATGGCAGAATTATCTAATGCATCTGGTTTAAATGATTCTTGGCGTCGTGCAGCATCTGGTAGTGCTTTCCCACCAGATTTACCTCCAAAACATCCTGCTTCAATCCATAATAATAATAATAATAATAATAATAATAATAATAATAATAATAATATAAATTCAAGTATTAATACTTATCGAGGAGACCCCCACACTGTAGCTCAACTCCTACGTGAGTCTGAAACAATTTCCAATACATTACAACATCCATTAATTACAGCCGCAGACTATAGCGATCGCAAACGTCTTCTTTCACATATTTCTTTTTTAAGTGGACAATTGCAGCGGGCGGAGTTGTTATTACAAAATGTTTCACGTAATATTGTTTCAGAGAGTGAGTTAGCTCGTTTTGATCCATTAATAGCTCAATCCCACGTGGATCGATTAGAAAGTGCCTTAGCTCAAGTAGGATTACTACGAGAAGTTGAAATAAATAGAACTCGAGCGTTAGAAGAAGAATTACAACACACACGTGAGGCACGAGAGAAGTTAATTACAAAATTAGATAAATTAGAAACCCGCAGCGCTATATTAGAGACGGAGAATACAACATTAAGTACAGCTTTATCTTCAGCTCAATTAGAGGTGGAGCGATTACGATTGGAGGAGCGTAATTTAAATAGAAAATTACAAACAATTGATAAGTTACAAAATGATGGAAATCCGTATCAAGGCGTTAGTGTTGTGGTGGCCGCCCCACCACGTCAAGTAACAAATAATAATAATAATAATAATAATAATAATAATAATATAATAGAAAATAGTGAAGCTGTGAAGGCATTAATAATGCAAGAATCTGTGCAACGATTATCACTGTTATTAGATATGATGATGGAACCAATTTGTATTGCCTTTGATGCCGGTGTTGTGTGGATAACAGAAACTCAAATAAATAGAGCAAGTATACAAATTAATAATGCAACATTACCTGAAATAAATTCAGGTACTGATGAATTTATAACAAGTATAGAAGCAAGTAGTCCTAATAGAAAATTAGGAAATGCAACATTACCACCTGAAGCTAATACTCCAGATATATTATTACGACGTCAACACGAGTTACAAGGTGAATTAGAAACTATGAAAGAAAAATATCGTATTTTAGAACACAATAAAGAAAAAATACAAAATTTACTTTATGAAGAGCAACGTCGAACAGAAAATATGGCAAAAGAACATTATGAACAACTTCAACGTGTACATGATCAAGTAGTTCATGAAAGACGACATATAATGGAAAGTCTAATGGTAGAAGTTGAGGAAAAAATGCGAAATGCTTTTAGAGATGGAAGATTACATGAAAAAAATATTGCTGATGAGAAAAAGAAACAAAAGAAAAAACTAACTATAAATTATACAAAAAATTTAATAACTCCATCTCGTGAAAATGGTATTCCTTCAGGACGACATCGAGTGAAAAATAAATCAATTCAAGGTACATCAACAACATCAGAGAGCCGTGCGATTACTAAAAATAATCGAACTAGTAGTTCTAGTAGTAGTAATAATAGTAGTAGTGAAAGTATTAATAGTATTAGTTTAGGTATTATAAAAGAGGAACCAAAGGTACGAGCAACAGAGAGTGAGTTAAAGAAGCATCGCCATCGTGGAAATTGGTACTAATTAATTATAGAAAAATAATAAGAAGAAAAGTGAAGAAGTTTCTATCATATTATTATTATTATTATTATTTTTTTTTTTTTTTGACTGTAATAATCATTAAAAAAAAAATAAAAATAAAAATTTGTGTCTGTATTTATTTATTTTTGATTTAATTATTTTGTTTCACTAACTAATATATATATATATATACGCTTAACTTTAAATATTAATATAAGAAAATAGTAATAATAATTTATCATTACTTTTGGTACTCTTCTTTTTTTCCCTATTAATTCTCCATCATTCTAGTGAAGAGGTTCTCCCGTATTACTCTCAAGAGAAGAAGGACGGGGTGGGAAAAGGAAAAGAACCCAATCACATATATATATATATATATATTACATTTATACATTTTTATACATTTATTATACAAATCATTAGTAATAGTTTCTCCCATCCAACAAATATATATATATATATATATATATGGCGGCCCCTATTTCAGCTTTACTTTTACTAGCTGGTGTTTATTACGTCTCCCGCCTCGCCCCCCGCGTCGCCCAGCGAGCTGCTATGGCCCAAGCAACTCAATTTAATAATAATAATAATAATAATAATAATAATAATAATAATATTAGAAAAGCCTACCAGAGATATGAGGGATGCTTTGAAAACCCAATGTCTGAGAGGGAGGCAATGTTATTATTAGGATTCCCTGAGAGTACTGCTGGCGCCCTCCTCCCTCGCCCAACCCCGCAAGAAGTAAAGGAAAGATATTATAAAATGATGAAACATTTACATAGTGATGTAGATGGGAGTCCGTATATTGCAACCAAGTTAAATCAAGCTAGGGATGTGTTATTAAAGAAATAATAAAGTATTATTATTGGTATTATTATTATTATTATTGTTTTTTTTTTTTTTTTTTTTTGAAATTCTTAATATTATAAATGTCAAATTTTAAAAATTTTGTTTAATTGCGAAATAAATAATAATAATAATAATAATAATAATAATAATATATATATATATATATATATATGTTTTTTTTTTTTTTTTATTATTTTTATTAATTTTTGGAAATATACAGTTAAGTAGGTTTATTCCTGGTAAAACATTGTTTTTTTTTTTTTTTTTTTTCTTTGTTTGTTTTACACATTTTAATTAATTTATCTATTTTTGTTTTTTCCCTTCCTTTTCTATTTCCCTCATAGATATACTGTAAGAAAAAGAAAATAATAATAATAATAATAGTGAGAAATATAAAATAAACGTTTAAATTAGTAATAATAATATTATCATAATGGAAATAAAAAATGATCTTTTTATAGAAATAAGTGAAAAACTTCACTTAACATTAGAAAAAGCAGCGAATTATCTTTACTATGGGCAAGATATAATTTGTTCTCTAGCATTATTGCCTAATATTGCTTTAGAAGGTATGACTAACTCATGGGGAACTATTGAAATTATCTCACATCAAAATAAATCATTTGAACTTATTGTAGGTATTAGTACTGATATTTTAAGTGAAGCACTAACTAAATTTCTATATAAAGAGAAAAAAGAAAAAATCACATCATCATCTCCTCTTATTGGACAATTTATAGAAAATTTTACACCGAATTCTATAATGTTATCATTATTAATTCTTCCTGCTCATAGTTCTCTTTGGAATAAAAGACGTAAATGGTTACAAGATATTTTTATGAATAATAATAATATTTATAATAATAATAATGAAATTTATTCTTCTATTTTATTAATTAAAGAATTACTTTTAACATCACTTTTATTAAGTTTTTATTATAAAAAACAAGAAGTTTGGGTACAACGTTGGTGGATAGTAAAACAATTACTTAAAAAAAATAAAATAGATTTAAATAATTTTCAATTACATGATAGAAAAGTACTTTTAGAATCTGCTGATAAGCATTGTATGAATTATAATGCATGGAATTATCGACGTCAAGTTTTAATGTTTTTGGTTGAAAAGGAAAATAGTAATAACAAAGAATGGGATAAATATATTCTAACATTATTAGAAGAAGAATTAAATAATATTCTTTATTTCTTTGAAACTCATAATGGTGATACTTCTGCTGTGGATTACCTTATTTTTTTATTAGATCAATCTACCAATAATAATAATAATAATAATAATAATAATAATAATAATAATAATAATATGTTATCTTTTCATATTTGGAAATTACTTTTATTAGTAACTTCAAGAGAATTACGGCGACATTTTGATAAAGGACATGAGTCTGTTTGGATTTTACGTTTAGCTTTAATTCGATGGGGTATTTTACATCACCCATTATCAGGCTGGAGACTAGAGGATGAATTAGAGTTTGTTTTAACATTTGTAAATATGTCTTGGAGTGAAACAGAAGAAAAAGAAAATAATAATATTATTAATAATAATAATAATAATAATAATAGTGAGGGAATTATTGTGAGTTGGGTGGATATATCAGGATCTCATAGGTGGTCCTCATACCACGCCGCACGTTATGGGCTTCAACTCCTGCAATTAATAAAGAAACTCTAATATTAAAGGTTTTTTTTTTTTTTTTTTTTTGGGGGGG
>JASANY010000809.1:31307-54644 GCA_030849755.1 Trypanosoma avium
CCCCCCCCCGCGCCAATCCCCCATTATCCTTTTTTCACATAAAATAAAAATGATTCTTGTATGTTATTATTAATTGGTGGTTTATTTTATTTATTTATTTTTTTTTTTTTAAGAGGGTATGGAGAGGGAGAAGATTATTCTATCAGTTATAACATTCAGGGTGTATGTGTTTTTTTTTTTTTTTTTTTTTTAATATTTTATTTGTTTTTTTTTTTTTTTTTTTTTATGTTTTTTTGTTTTTTTTTTTTAATTTTTAATTTTTTTTTTTTAATTTTTTTTTTTTTTTTATAATTGATTTTTTTTTTTTTTATTTTTATTCTATCTTTTATTACATTCAGGGTTTTTTTTTTTTTTTTTTTTTTTTTTTTTTCATATTTTATTGGTTTTTTTTTTTTTTTTTCTTAATGGTTTATGCTGTTATTTATTTAATGTATCCTTTTCTAATATTCCTTTTGTTGTTGTTTTAACAATATATATATATATTTTTTTTTCCTCACTTTTCAAAAAAAAAAAAAGGAAAGGACTAGTAACTTCTACTATCCCAAGAATAAAAAAAAATAAATAAATCCATATCCTTATAAATACAAATACATATATATATATATATATATTTAAATAATTATATATGACAGAGACAGGAGAATATTATTTTGTATTACGAGCTGATGGGCAAGTACACGCAAGTGATATTCGTCACGTCGCCGCCGCCCCTGGTGTAATTATCACTGCCTCACGAGATCAAACAGCTGGCCTTCATTACTTTCCTCCTATTAATAATAATAATAATAATATAAATAATAATAATAATAATAATAATAATAATAACTCTCAGGACTCTCTAGGGACAGCCCCTGCTCTTGCTCTTATTGGACATGGGGCCTTTGTGAACTTTGCCTTATATCACCCAAACTTTAATTTATTAAATAATGAAAGTTGTATTATTACTGGAGGAAATGATAATCATATTGCAGTTTGGAATATAAATACAGCAGCGTTAGAGGCGGTGTTAGATGGACACGCGCATGGAGTCTGTTGTGGTGTAGTGATAAGTAATAATAATAATAATAATAATAATGGTGATATTGTAACAGGGGATTGGGGAGGTGTGTGTATTGTGTTTGATAATATTACAGGTAAAGTAAAACAAAGTTATACAGGACATAAAACAGCTGTGCGTGGGATAGCACAATTGCCAGAAACAAATTATATTATAAGTGCCTCAGGAGATAAAACAATTCATCAATGGAATATAGAAACAGGTGAAACAATAACAATATTTACAGGTCATAAAGATGTTGTTCAATGTATTTGTGCAATAAGTTCTACACAATTTGCATCTGGAGGGAATGATGCAAATATATTTATATGGGATACATCTTTACTAACAGAACCTGTTCAAATATTAAGTTTACATCAAAGTTTAGTGTATGGATTATGTTATTGCCCACAACGTCAATTACTTTTTTCTGCTTCAGAAGACCGAACTGTAAAAGTATGGAAAAATAATAATAATAATAATAATAATAATTCAACATTAGAATTTCATATTATACAAAGTATTAATCACCCATGTGTTGTGTGGTCTATTTGTATTATTGATATTGGAGATATTGCAACAGCTGGAGCTGATGGTGTGTTACGTGTGTGGACTACAAATGAAAATAATATGGCAACAATTGAGAAATTACAACAACTTGAAAGTAAAATTGCAAATCAAAAAATTGATATTAAAGTTGTCGCCGTCCCTGGGCTTGATATGTCTAATTTACCAAATGTGAATGAATTACATTTACGTCGGGGCACATTTGAAGGAGAACGTGTACTGGCTCGAGCTGAAAATAATAATAATAATAATAATAATAATAATATAATTGAAGTTTATACTTGGAATTTAGGTCGCTGGGATAAAGTAGGAATTGTTGTTTCAGGGACTGAAGGAAATAATTACACTGGTGGCCCACAAGCAAAACCTAAAAAATATTTAAATGGTGAAGCATATGATTATATATTTGATGTAGATGTGGATGGGAAAATGTTAAAATTAACATATAATAGAGGGCAAAGTGTGTATGATGCGGCGCAACGATTTATTGATGATCATAGAAATATAGTTTCACAATCACAAAAAGAAGAAATTCAAAATTTTATATTAAATAATATTGACCCGGAAGATGTACAATTATTAGTTGGAGGAGCAACTCATAATATTAATAATAATAATATTAATAATAGTAATATAGGAGAACCTGTTTACTCTGAATTTGCAAGAGAAGCTGCAGCATTAAGGCAAGCTGGGGGAAATACAATTCCTAGCTGGAGTGAGGCGTTACAAAATATGGAAACTGCAGGAGTTGCAAGTAATGAAATTGCGTTTTCTGGTTACGCGCGTGAGGGAATAACTCTGCAACAACAAAATAATAATAATATTAATAATAATAGTAATAATAATAATAATGATGCTATTGTTGTATGGGATAGTTATAAACTATTTACAACCTTTAATGCGACAGGTGCAAAAAATAAAATAAATGAATTAACTGGTAATATACAATCTGGTGAATTAGTGCAAAAAGTTTTAGACATAGCAACAAGAGGAGAATCTCCTAATAAAAGTATTATAGATGATATTATTTCTCTTTATAATCAATTACCACAATTAAAACGTTTTCCTGCCATTGATTTACTTTCTCACTTATTAGTTATAGTTTCCTCCCCATTTGATTGGGTTATGCTTCTTTTAAATGATGATGAAAATAATAATAATAATAATAATTCAAGAAATTTTATAGAAGAATTAGTAAAAAATTTACGTGATGCATCCGATGCAGAGGCACTTGTTATTACTCGATTATTTGCTCATATAATTGCAGCTCTACAGAAACCCAATAGTGAAGTAAAATTATCACAAAATCAAATTTCATTTTTACTTTTAATTATAACAAAATCCCCACAACCACTACTTCGTACAAATAATAATAATTTAAAAATAGCTATTAGTGCCCTTATTCGAAACGCCTCCGTATTATTTTCACAAAATGAAACTTTATTAATTTCTCTCTTTGGTATTGATAAAATTGAAGAATGTGTGCAAGGTGTTATTCGATTAATATCACAATGGCTGGTGTTTGAGCCAATATCATCTCCACATGCTAGAGAACTAGTGGCAACTATATTAACTCTTTTATTTTCAGGAAATAATAATTTTAATAATAATAATAATAATAATAATAATATTAATAATAATAATATAGCAGCTGCTGCTATTACAGTAGGGCGCAGTACACTATCTCACACATTGCGAGCCATGAAAACTTCTTCAGATGTGTATTTGCAAAAAGCTGCAAGAGATATTTTAAAATTATTTGATGATACGGAGTCAAATTAAAGAAATTATTTTTCTTTTTTATTATTATAATTATTTAATAGTAATAATAATAATAAATAAGTCACTTGGGTTTATTTTGCTCATTTGTTTGTTTGTTTTTTTTTTTTTTTTCCATTTTTTTACAGATATTATTTATTCATAAAGTAGGGAATTTCTGCAAAAGAAAAAAAAAAGGGGGAAAAAAAAATGAAGAAATGAAGAAATAAATAAAAGTAAATGAAAAAAAAAGTAGTTTATTTGAGCGTTAACAAGAATAATAGATTTTGATAAGGTGGATTTTACAAAGAAAAAAAAATATATATAAAAATAAGGGTTTTTTTTTTTTTTTTTTTTTTTCATTTTTGCTGAATGCGCTTCATATTTGCTTTTTAGAGCGTATATATTATTATTATTATTATTATTATTATTATTATTATTATTATTATTTATTTTTTTTTTTTTTTTTGAAATCTTTATGATAATTATTATATTATTCTTTTTTTTTTTTTTTTTAAGAGTGAAGGGAATATATATTATTCTATACTTTTAACTAAGAAAAACTCTCTTGTTTCTCTATTTATTTATTATTTTTTTTGTTTTTGGTCACATATATTCAACTATATTTAAAAATAATATAATATATATATATATATATACATATACACTCTTAATAAAAGAGAAAAACACATAAAGCAAGAATTAAGAAACAGAAGTTTAAATTCCAACAGAACAGAAGTAAAACAAATAAATATAAATATAAATATAAATATAAATAAATAAATAATGGATTACAACCCCATTGTTAACTTTATGAGTTTAAATGAGTTAGACTCGTGTAAGCCTACAATACAAGAACAATTCCCACACGCGCGTGCCTTTGCATTACAAGAATATATAAAACAATGTGCACTTAATAAAAGTTTATATGATGGAAGTCAACACTCCCCTGGTCTCTCTCGCTCTAGCCTCACAATAGATCAAGATGAAATTATTCATAATAATAATAATAATAATAATAATAATAATAATAATAATGAAAACTATAATAATAATAATAATGGATTAACAGAAAATGATAATCTTTCACGACTTCGTTTATTTGTATTAACTCCTTCAGTAAATGAACCACTGCGTCACTGTCGCACAGGAATATTAGGAGAAACAGAATCATTACAATTAAAACACACCGCGGAATATGAATTTTTAATTCCTGCAATATCTGTTGCATTAAATTCAACAATAACTTCACATGAAATGTGGATGCAGCAAATACATAAATTACAAAATATGAGAAGAAATCATAATAATAATAATAATAATAATAATAATAATAATAATAATAATGAGGATGAGTTGGAGTTATTAAGTGATGTATTATTTCCAACACCGCGTGTAAATAGTAGAAGTAATTCTATGAGAGTAATGAATACACCACCACCTGCTGCTCTTGCAGCTGCTAATAATAATAATAATAATAATACAAATATGAAAATATTAGGAGGAGAAGGAGAAGAAAGTGAAGAATATCATAATAATAATAATAATAATAAAGAGAGTAATTTAAAACTTTTTTCTTTCTTTGAAACAAGTGAAGTCCCTGCAATTCCAGTACGTGATTATATTCGTCGCATTGTAGAACACACATATATTTCTCCTTCTGTATTATTAATTGCGTGTATTTATATTGATCGATTGTTAATATCAAATCCTTTATTAATATTAACACATAAAAATATATTTAAACTATTTGCTACCGCCGCACGTGTTGCGAGTAAAGTGATGGATACGAGAACGCTTAGTAATAAAAACTTTGCACGAATTACTGGAGTTGGTAATACAGAATTAAATTTATTAGAATTACATTTTATGCGAAGTATGAAGTTAAACCTTTATGTTGAATCCAATGAGTTTTATAAATATGTTGAAAGACTTGTTGCAGCTGAAGATCATAATTGTGTTGCCTCACCTTATATAAATAATAATACTAATAGTATTAGTAATAATAGTATTATAAGTAGTAATAATAGTCATTACTCAAAAGTTATTTCTACTAATACATTGGTTTCTATTGTACGTCCTAGTAGACGAGGTATTCATAAGAGTCACGGCCGCAGAAATAATAATAATAATAATAATGTTAATAATAATGAAAGTCAAGATGGCAGTCCTATAAGTAATAGTAGTAATAATACTAATAATAATAATAATAATAGTATTAATACTACTAGTGAAGAGAGAACAGACAAGTTGGCCTCCAATGCCACCCTCCCACCCCTTCTCACTCCCCGAAGTAAAACTCAAAATAATAATAATAATACTAATAATAATATTAATACTAATAATAATAATAATAATATTAATACTAATAATAATAATAATAATAATATGGAGAGAAGTTCCTCACGTGTTGTGGGTCTCTCTTGCTCTCGTTCAACTGCAACAATTCCACCAGTGCCACCACCCCCGCGCCGCACTTCATATCTCCCAGCCTGTAATAATCAAAGAAATATAAATAATAATAATAATATTAATAATAATAATATTAATATTAATAATAAAAGAAATATAAGTGGAGTTGTGGGCACTGGGAGTAGAAGTAATAGTATGAGTAATTCTCTCAGTAAAGTAGAGCGACTCTCTAGGCGAGGACTGCCTGTAAAGGGATTGTGAGAAGGAGAGAGAAATATATATTTATATTTATTTATTTATTTATTATTATTATTATTATTATTATTTATTTATTTATTTATTTTTTTTTTTTTTCTGAGAAGTGAAAAATGGAAATTTATAAATAATAAATGATGGATAATTAAGGTGGTTACTGTTTCTCAATCTTCATTTATATATATATATATATATATATTTAGTTACTTTCTCTTGCTGTAACAAATAATTTTTAAAGGAATACTGAAGGAATATGAGACAAAGTAAAGAATATTAATTTATTTCTTTCCTACGGTTTCTTTAAATATAAATATGGATATATAAAACAATAATAATAATAATATTAATAATAAAGTAGATAACGAGTGAGTTTGGGTAGAGGGGAATGTGGGAGGGGGAAAATTAATTTAAACAGAAGAAGAAAAATATTATTTATTATTATTATTATTTATTTATTTATTTATTTTATTTTTTTTTTTTAACTTTATTTTTTTAAGGGTTTCGGTGTTATTTATTTATTTATTTATTTATTTATTTATTATTTATTTCTCTTTTAAAATTTTCATTTTCCCTTATTTATTGTTTAAAATTAAAAGAAAAAAAAAAAAATAAAAAAAATGAGTCGGGTGAAAATAATTTTAAAGAATAAAGTTGCAATGCTACAGTCACTAAAAAATAAAAAAAAAATAATAATTAATATAATTAATTTATTATATCAAGAGTGATAACATGAAGAGGAATAAGTTATTCTTTAAATGTGAGGGTTTTTTTTCTTTTTCTTCGTGTTATTATTATTATTTTGCTTTTACTCTTGATTCTTTTTCTTTTTTTTTTTTTTTTATTTTTTTTTTTTTTTGCTTATTGCTGTGTTTTTGTTTTATCTCTTCCCTTACCGTCGTGTTTATTTTATTTTTAATTTATTATTACTTTTCATGATTTATCATTTTAAATATCATTTATTTATTTATTTATTTATTTCTGTGTGTGTGTGTTCCCCATATCTATTAAATATGAAATATCTCATATCTTTTTTTTTATTATTATTTCTGGGGCCTTTATTATTATTTATTTATTTAAATTTCTATTATTATTCTTCATTATTATTATTATTATTATTTTACTGTTGTATTTACTTCAGACTAATAACACCCTGTACACATTTTACATAAATGCATACTTTATTATCATTACTTATATATATATATATTGTATTTTTGTGTAAAGAGACTTGTTATTATATATATATATATTTTTTTTCTTTTATTTGTGTGGTAGATAATTCCTTTTATTATTATTTTGGTTTTTTTTTTTTTTTTTTAGCTATTCGCCTACTCTTTTTCACTTAATCATATATATATATATTTATATATGATATATGTGTATATTGATATATATATATATATATATATGTTTTTTTTCTTTTTCTTTTGTTGACTTCTTTTATTATTATTTTCTCTTTCTTCCTAATTTTATTTTTTTTCATTTTTTTAATTATTTTTTTGGTTTTTTTCTTGTGTATTCCTTAATCCTCTTAGTTTTCTTTTTTTTTTTTTTTTTCCTGTACACTTTCTTTGAGTATATATATATTTATATTTATTTATTTATTTATTTATAAATGAGAGCGAAATTGAATATAATTAAGAAAGAAAACAATATGAGAGTGAAGGAATTGAGAAAAAGGTAGAGGGAGAAAATATATTTTATTTTTATTTATTTTTTTATTTTATTTTTATTTATTTTTGTTTTTCAGAGTGTTTTTCAACAAGGTTTGTATTTCTCAAATAGAAAGTGAAATAGGTTATAAAAATTATATATATATATATATATATATTAGTGATTTTTTTTTATATTGTTATTCCAAAATTAAAAAAAATTAGGAAAAAAAAATATATATATATATATATATATATATATTCAAATTATTTTTTATTTAAATAATATTATATTTATTGTTTTTTGGTGTTGTACTTACTCTTTTTATCATTATTCTTTATTTATTAATTTAATTTTCTTTTTTTTTATATTTTTTCTATTTTTCTAAAAAAAAAAAAAAAAACGTTTTCATTCTATTAAAAAGGGAAAGGATATATATTTATATACATATTTATATATTGATAATATTTATAAATAACCCAAATTTTGTTATTTTTGATTATTATTATTATTATTTGCTTTTGGTTTTATTTATAATTAATTTTAGTGTGTTGAGAGCTCACTTGTGGGCAACAACAATTAGGCACGCAATTATTATTATTTATTTAATTATTATTATTATTAGTAGTAGTAGTGCTGACTAAAGGCAAAACATTACACTAGAAAAGAAAAGAAATAAATAAATAAAACACAGAGTTATTCAACTTCACCTACACATTTCCCCCTAGTCTCATTCACAAATTAAAAAAAAAAAACAATCAATTAGAAGAAAAAAAAAGAATATATATATATATTATTTATATTATTAACAAAACACCCAGCAAAAAAAAAAAAATAATAATAATAATAATAATAATAATAATAATAAACAAAAATGACAAGTAATAGTAGTAATAGGACAAGAATTATCAACACCACCACTATTAATAATATTAATAATAATAATAATAATAATAATTCATTATTATATTATTCCAATGATGGACAATTCCCAATTGCACAGGTTGCACTCACAGTTCATGCACTTTATGATCTCCCACGTGAAATGCAACAATTAGACCCACGCCGCGAGCAACTTGAACTTATCATTAAACCAATTATTAAATATAATTATATAGAAAGAAGAATTACTAGTATTCCTTTAGAGGAAATTGCAATACCTTTCTCTCCTTCGTCTATTTTATTTAAAGGTGGGCGATTTGTGATGGATCTTGATACGGCTTCTCCATGTAATTCACCTTGGCGCCGCTATCAAAGTAATAATAATAATAATAATAAAGATAATAATAATAATAAAGATAATGAATTCAAAGAGGAAATCAATAATGAAATAGATGAAGATAATAATAATAATAATAATATCCATCTTGAGCGGCGGAAATTAACAAATAATAATAATAATATATTATTACAATTCCCAGCCCCGCGTGGTCTCACAACACATATTGATGCAACAGTAGGAATTAGAAAACACCGCCACGGCTCCTCCTTTGTACGTTGGGTAACAGGAAATTTAGAAACAAATAATAATAATAATAACAATAATATTAATAATATTAATATTTCTTTAGAAGGCGCTGGATATTTCTCATTAGCAACAGAAGAAATATATCGCGAGAAATATGTCCCACGTGTTGTTGGATTAAGTGTTGGTGGTGTTATTTGTTCTTTCTCAGTAAGTTGTAATGATAATATGGAATATATTTTGCAAAGACTCACACGAGATAAAGCTCGATTAACTTCAAAGTTTACAAATTCTAATTTACTTTTGGATGCTATTGATATTTCTAAATTATTATTACAAGAGGGATTAACAGAAAAGGAAATATATCGACAAATGATATTAACGGTAGACCCAGAGTATTATAAACGTCGATTAGAATATCTTTTATTATTATATCCAAATTGTGGAAATAATGAATGGCGGCAAACTAATAATAATAATAATAGTAATAATAATAATAATAATATTACAATATTATTACAGGAATATCAAAATAGAGAAGAAGAACTTTTACGTCGAGCCACAATTGAAATTGGCCCTGAGTGTCGAAGTGTTTCAACACGACATCGATTATTAGCATTTCGTAAAAAATATTCATTAAGTGATCAACACATTTTAGCTTGTTTACAAGCCGCAATTGAAGGAAATATGAATGAAATTCTTGATTTTGAACCTGAAATTATATTTAATGTATTAACACGTCAATTTGGAAAAGAACCCAGGCCAACTTCTTATTTATTTCCAGTGCCAACTTATATTCCAGATCGACGCACTTTATTATTTGAAACTTTACATTTTCCTGTAAATAGATCTGGTGAGAATTATAGAGATGTTGCATTGGCTTCACGAAATAAACGAGCTCCATTTACAATGTCTCCCTGTGAACGTCCTTTATATTTTGTTAATAATAATAATAATAATAATAATTCTAATACAAAGCCTGGGAAAAATCCAGGAGAAATTGAAATACTTCGAGAAAAGTATGCGCCGGAGTTTACACAAATTGTCCCATCTATAGCAGATGCTTTACAAGAAGTTGTAGAGCAACATCGACAATTTACACATTATGATAATCATCATCATAATAATAATAATAATAATAATAATAATAATTTATTTATATTTCAACAACAAGGATTACAACCTCAATTATCATTTCAAGACTTTGTACATCGAACTGTGGAATATACCTTTATTTCCCCATCTTCTTTACTTGGGGCAATTATATATTTAGATCGTTTATGTTTACGTCACCCACGAATAATTATAAATGAAAGAAATATATTACGATTATTTTTAACTTCTGTACGGGTTGCATCTAAAATTGTAGAATTACGAAGTATAAATAATCGACATTTTGCAAATGTGTATGGGTTAGATACTAAAACAATGAATTTATTAGAAGAAATATTTATTAAATTATTAAATTTTGATTTTTTTATTTCTCCAGAGGAGTTTGGGGAGTACGCACGATTGCTGCAGCCGCCTAATTCTTTTCAATTTCGTGCCCTTTCTTCTCAAAGAGGATATATTGAAGTAAAAACTTCTTCTAGAACTGCATCTCCACTTAAATCAAAGAGAAATAATAATAATAATAGTAATAGTAATAGTAACGGGAATGAGGGTGGCAATGTAGCAGGTGATGATGATCAAGTGGAGAATAATAGTAATAGTAATATTATTAATAATAACAATAATAATAATAATAATGCTAATAATAGTGCTGAAGGATTTATAGCTGGTGGAACAGCCTCACCAAAAAGACACACAGGTGTTAATAGTACAAATAATGGAAATATTATTAATAATAATAATAATAATAATAATAATATAACTCGCAAAGATGTTAGTAATAGTAATAAGAATGATGAAGATGGTAGAGCTATTGCGGGTGCTCACAGTAAAGCTGATCACAAACATAAAGTTGTAGCGTAATAACTTGAAAGAATGAGTGGGTGAATGTTTTTTTTTTTTTTTTTTGTATGAATAAAGAGGAATAAAATAAAACAACAAGATTGGGGCGGAAAAAGAAAAATATAAAATTGTCTTTTAAGCAAAGAAAAAGAAAAAAGAAAAAAGACAGGGTGAAGAGTCGATTTAGTGAGAAAAGAAGAAATAAATATAAATATATATTTCTTACTGTGCTTTACCTTCCTGGACGATTGAGATAATTTAATAAAATAAATATATATATATATATATATTTAGTTATTTATTTAAAAAGAAACAGATATGATGAATGAAAGATAGGTAATTATTTTATCTAAAGATAAAGAAAAAATTGAAAAGGGAAGGAACCATTTTTTTTAGTTGTGGTTTTTTTTTTTTTTTTTTTTTTTTTCTTCTTCTTCTTCTTCTTCTTTTTTCTTGGGTTTTTTTATTGGCAATATAAAGGTCTGTGTCTTTTTCCTCTCTCTAAATATATTTATTTATTTGTGCAATGATTATTATAATAATAATTATTCCTTTCTTTTTTTTTTTTTTTTTTGTTTGTGTGTGTGTTTTCTTTATATATATATATATATATATATATATATTTGTGGGGGGGTTTCTTTTCTTTATTATTTTTCTCTAGTTGTCTATAAGTGTGGGTTTTTTTTTGTTTTTTTTGTAGACACCGCACAATGAGACTTAGAAAAAATAAAAAGATTAAAATTTCGTCTTTGTGTCTTTTTATTATTATTATTATTATTAAAAAGAAAAAAGAGGGGGGGGGGGGGGAAAAAAATTATTATTCTATTTTTATTTTTCTCTTTCTATCACTTAGCGAATAACTGTATTGGGAAACTGGAAAACGCTACATCCTTATTCTTAATTTCGAAAAAAAAAAAAAATAATAATAATAATAATAATTAGTTATTAATTAGTATAACTATGTATATATGTAGGTTTGAAGTTCTTTTTTTTTTTTTTTTATTATTGATTTATTATCATTGTTAATGTTCAGATTGCTTCAAGATATTTTTTTTTTATTTCTCTGTTTCCTCCCTTTTTTTTTGTTGTTGTTTTTGGAGAGATTATAGGCTAATTTATATTTATTTATGTAAGTCTCTCTCTTTATTTATATATCTCACTAATTCATTCATAAATAATTTTTTTCTTCTTTTTGGTCTGCGTGTGTCAGCCATAAGTCTATGATAATTTTTTATTCCTTTCTTTCTATTGATTTGTGATTTAATTTAATTTATTTTTCTCTTTTTCTCTCTTGCTTATTCTTTTCTATTTTCTATCAAAATGATCAATGACGTAACGCAAACCCCTAGATCATTAATACCTTTCTTTTTTTTTTTTTTTTACCTTGTACCTTTCGCAATTAAAGGTAAACAAAAATATATTTATATTTATTTATAAATAAATATATGTGTTATGTGGGAATTTGTTGAATGATTGAGAACAGACACTCACATGAACAAGAGTAAAAATAAAATAAAATAAAATAATGAATTTTGAGGCAGTCAGTAAGATCAATTCTTTTTTTTTTTTTTTTTTTTTTTTTAATTTTTTTAAATTTGGTTTCTGTTGATTTTATTTTTATTTTGCTTATGATCTTGAGTTGACTGTCTCCTGACATTTTCAAACACTTTGTTTTAAATTGTTAGTGAGTGTGTTGATAATATGAGAGTTTTTTGTTTTTTCATGTTTGTAATTTCTTTTTTTATTTTATTTTTTTTTATCCATGTGAAATTTTTTTTTGAGGATTTTTTAATTTATTGCTATTTGTGTGTGTTGTGGCTGCCGCCTTTGTTGCCCTAATTATCTCATTCACCTCAGATTTTTCTATATAAATATATATATATATAACTGCAATGAAGATTGTGTTTCCTTTTAACATTTACATTTATATATATATATATTTTTTTTTTTTTTGTTTTCCTAAAAATTTCTCTTTGTGTGTATGAGAGACTGCTATATAATATTGGGTATTCTCGTTTATTATTATTAATAATTTTTGTTTTTTCTTTTCTTCTGGACGTGGTCTAATTTAAAAAATAAAAAAATAAAAATCATTACAAGGAAGCTACCTTCCTTCTTGAATTATATATATATATAAACAAAAATACAAAATTTGACATAAGCTAACATTCATACAAACAGAAATAATAATTATTATTATTATTATTATAAATTAGGGCAAAATAAAAATAAAAATCAATAGCAACAACAAGATTATATTAATATAGGAAATAATAATTATATTAATTATTATTATAATAATTATTATATTATGTTTTACTCTGGGTGGGGTGTGTCAGGTCCTCAGCGTATTGCCCCTAGAGGCCCTAGAGATGACGCAAGATATTTTATTAAAGAAACTGTAAGTCCTGGAATTTCTCTCCTCTACTTTAGAGCCCCAATTATAAATATAAATAATAGATCTACTACTGCTGAAAGACGTGAGTCAAGTGGGCGCCTGCACCTCAAAAGTGATCACCCCATTCACCCACACTGTGGCGTGTTTTACTTTGAAGTTAAAGTCTGCTCTTTTGGAGGAAATAATAATAATAATAATACAGGAGGAGGAGGAAAGAATATTAATACTAATATTGGACCAAGTGAGCCTGAGCTTGTTATTGGGGTGTGTCGGGAGTCATTACCTTCACATATATTACCTGGAGAGGATACAAGCAGCATCGGCCTCTTCACCGCGCAGCGTATGATTTATATTAATGGTAAAAGTGAAGGTGAGGCGGTGCGATTTCCTACTTTATCAAAATCACGATGTACAAATAATAATAATAATAATAATAATAATAATATGAATGGGGTTGCTGTGGCACAAGAGGAGCGACGATCAAAGGGAATTAAAGTAGGCGATGTTGTGGGTTGTCTTGTGAATTTAATGGATGGAATTGTGCGATTTACATTTAATGGTGAACTTCTTGATGTTGGCTGCCCATTAAGTCAACGTATGCCAAAACATGGGTATTATCCTGCGATTGGAATGTTTCGTCTTGTCTCTGATGTTACACTACGAGTTGTATTTCAACCATTAGGAAAGTCTAATTCTATCTCACGCCCTTGGCAAACTAATAATAATAATAATAATAATAGTAATAGTAATACTGGAGATGTTGTTCAATCATTATCAGGAACAGGAACTGGAGAAAGAGCATGTGAAGAAGAAGGACAAGAAGAAGAAGAAGAAGAAGGATTAGAATCTGCTGCTGCTGGTGGTGGTTTTAATACAAATTCTTCTCTAGAAGCTATGACTTCTACTGCTGGTTACTTTGTATTTGATGTAGATAAATATTGTGAAGGTATTGCAGAAGAATTGGTGCAAATGTATCGACAAAAGGCTGCAGAGATGACACGAGAAAAAGAAGATGGTGAAAGTTGTACATGTCGTGATGTAAATATAATAACAGCTATACGTAAACATTTAGCAGCTCGAGGAATGACAAAGGCTCTTTCTGCTTTTGAAAGAGAACAAGAAGAATTACGTTGCTCGCTTCTTTCAGAAGATGGAAAAGGAATACATAGAATGGATGAATCTCATATTTTAAAATCAGGTGAAACATCAAAAAAAAATTCTAAACGTGGAAGTAATTCTACATCAGGTTCTGGTAATAATGATGGAGTAATAGGTGATTCTGAAAATATTACGTATAGTCTTCATATTCAACATATACGAGAAGAAATTGGTAGAGGTGATATGATATCTGCTACACGTCGTATTCTTACATCTGGTATTATTTCTCCTGTAACACATAATAAACTTTCTTCTGTAGTTGAGAATGTTGATGCATTACCTTCAGATTTTTGGGGAAATATATTTTTTGCTCAAAGACGTGATATTCTTTTCCTACTTTGTGCCGCCCACGTTCTTGAAGTTGCGCTTGATTCCCTTGAAAAGGGTTTACGTGAACTTCTACCTACAAATAATGAATCTGCTTCTAATAATAATGGTAATAATGATGGTAATAATAATAATACAGATGATTATAATTCCTCAAGAGTGGATATTATGAGTCTTTCCTTTCGTATATTATTAGAGCCTTTCAGTAATGTAGCGGCAGTTACTCGACGTCATCAACGCGCCGCCTCCCACGGCCTTCGCTCTGTGGATGCCGCCGCCTTTGCTCCTTATGATATTTCTTCAAATACAAATATAAATATAAATACAAATGCAGCTCACACTGAGGAGAGCTCAAGGTGGCCCTGCGATGACCTCGCCGCCCACTTATTTTTTACTGGAAAAGGAACATTGTGGTGTGGCCCAGAGGTGCCAGTGACTTTATTAGTGCGACAAAGTGTGTTGAGTGTGCCGGCGCCGCGTGAGGGGCAGCGGCGGCGTATTGTGCAAGCGATTTCAATGTTAGTCGCCCACCAACGTGCGGTGTGTGCCCGCGCCGCCGCCGAATTTAATAATAATAATAACAATAATATTATTATTAATAATAACACTAACACTAATAATAATAATAAGAGGGAGTGGGTGGCGGGCTGGCTATCATTATTAGCGGAGGCACGAGGTCAGTGCCGGGCGCGCTGCTGGTGTCTTCTCCTCCACGCGATTGAAGACTTTAATGGGGCGGTGGAGTATCGACTGCTGGTCTGGCGGCAGCGGCGGGCACGAGAGCGGGAGCGAGAGAAGGCTGGGGGAGTCATTCACACTAATAATAACACTAATAATAATAATAATAATAACACTAATAATATATTATTAAGAGATGGAGAGGAGGAGGTGTTAGATGGGGTGGGGGGTGGCAGCAGGCGTTTCTTTCCTTCACTTCTGGGGGCCTGGCGCCACGTCCACGCCGCCGCCGCCCTGCAGCCGCTCTTGCATGTCGTCACAAAAGCATTTAGTGATAAGTTGCAACGGGGGGCCACAGCTGCCCAGTTTGCTACAATGACTCCAATAAATAATAATAATAATAATAATACAACGCCGGGGTTTGGAAAAGGAGTTAAACGACGCATGTGCTTTACGTGTGATTTTATGGGAAGTGAGGATGAGGAAGAAAATGAAATAGATGATAATGATAATGATATTTCAGGAAAGGGTAGAAAGTCAAGTAATAATAAGACATCATGCTATGATGATGATGTTCGTTTGAGTTTTTTGTATATGAAAAGGATATACAAGGCAGTTTTTGCATAAAAGGGGGGGGGGGGAATTTTTATTACGTGGTAAAGTGTATTTGGTTTTTTTTATTTATTTATTTTCAGTTATTGATCTTATATGTTTAGTTAGTTAGTATTTTCCCCCTTTCTCTCTCTATTTTTGCTCTGACTTTTTTTTTTTTATGGTTTTTAAGTCTGGTGTTTCCTTATTTGATTACAGAGAAAATCCATGTGTGGTATTCACCGTATTTGCTGTCGCCCCCCTTTTTTTTTTTTTTTTTTTTTTTTTTTTTTGCTTTCCCTTTTTTAGGGGGTATATATTTATATATATCTAAAATAATGATATTATTTATAACATTTTATCTATCAATGTATTGAGCGAAGGGTTAAAAGTAGATTTAAAAAAAGTAAAAAGAAAAAAAAAGGATAATTTTATATTTATATATCTTATTTTGGGGGTATTTAGATGCTGTTTTTTTTACAATAGTGTATGCCAAAAACAAAACAAAGAAGAAAAAAGAATCATAATATATGAATTACTAAGAAAAAAATAAATAAAAAGTTGTAATAAAATTAAATAAAATAAAAATAAATATTTGCTTTTGAGTCTATTTTTCTAAACTTTTTTTTTTTTAACTTCGTATATGGTAAAAATTTACTCATTTATTATTTAAAAAAATAAAAAAAAAAAAAATGCCGTTTTTACTTTTCCAACTACTCTTAATATATATTACTTGTGTTTTCTCCCCCTATTTTTGTGCTTCTTTATTTATTATTAGTATTATTATTATTATTATTTGTACTTTCCAATACCTTCCTCTTTTTTTTTTTTGATATATATATATATATATATATCATAAAGTTTCGATGTTATTTTAAACACGGTACAATTAGAAACTATTACATTTACAATATATATATATATATATATATTAAACAAAACAACAATTAAGGCAGTCATGACAGAAGAATATCAACGTGAAGAGCATAATGATTATATTTATTATATCGAAAAAGGATTTACTCTCACTGACGCAGCCCATGTCTGGCGTGAGAAAATTGATAAGACGAGTGGGAAAAAATATTTTGTTCGACAAGAGGATGGAGAGAGAAAGTGGCGGCTACCAAATAAGAAAGAAAAAGAAAATATAAAAGGAGAGAAGAAGCATTCTAATAAAAGTAAAGATGATGGAAATGAAGAAAAGCATAAGAAAAAGAAGAAGAAATCAAAAAAGAAAAGGAATATATCAGTAAGTGTTGATGTGAATAATGAGGGAGATGATGTTTGGGCAGATCCTTTTATGGCCTTTAACTCACCATTAGAGTTAAATAATAATAATAATATTAATAGTGATGCTAGTGATAATGAAGAAGTAAATCATAATAATATCAGTCAAAATAATAATTTTAATAATGAAAATGAGAGGATTGAGGATTGTGATGTAAAGGAAAAGAATAAAGATAATGAAGTATTAGAACAAAACAATAAGAAAAATGTGGATGACTTATTCTCTGAAAATAATAATAAAAATGAAGTACTAGAAGTAATGGAAATCCATATAAGAGAGGATAATGTATTAAATCGTTTATCAACTAATGCTAATTTAAACATTAAATTAATATCAAAAGAGGGGAATAAGGAGGAAACAAATGAAATAACGGAGAATAATCAAATAAACAATAATCCTTTATATAATACCGACTCAAAACTACTAGAAATAACATACCCAACTTCACCTGCACTAACACAAAATAATATAGATATTATGGATTTTTGTGAAGAGCTTATGAATGAAGGTAATACTGCTTTAAAAACTCCAATAGATAATAATAATAATAATAATAATAATAATAATATTTGGGAACCACCAGTTTTTTCAGATTTTGAAATTACTTCAATATTGCCTCCTATATCATCATCAAAGCCAACAGTACCAACAACTTCTAAGTTTGAATATAATCTCCTTGATAGTGAAAAGGATCAAAATGAAAAAAATAATAATTTAATAATAGAACCCATAGTAGATTTAAAAAATAAAGATGATGAAATTTATAATAACGAAGCTAACGAGATATTAAATTTAACTCCTAATGTAAGGTTAATGTCTCCGTACCTAAAAAAAATACAAAGAGAGTTTACATATACTGTTAATAATAATAATAATAATAATAATAATAATAATATAGATGAAAATAAATTACATTCAGATTCTATTAAATCAGAAATATCATACAAAGAAGGAGAACTCTCATATGAGTTACAAGAGTTATTAAAAGCCTCAAGATTACGTCATCAAATAGGTATGAATAAATTTTTATCTAATAATGAAACAACAGAATTATCATCATCACCACCACCATCACGAGTTAAAGTTAATATATATTCAAATAAAGAAAAAGAATTTAAAAAAAATATGAAAGAGAAAGAAATACTAATTCATAATCCTACAGAATCATCCTCTATTATAAATAGTGAGTCTATTCAAAATGCATTAAAATTATTACATAAAAAAAAAGTTAAAAGTAGTAATAATAATAATAATAATAATACTGTTGGTGTTACTACTGATAAATCTCCTCATTCCTCTATTCCAAAGCCAACACAAAATCATCCAAATTGGTGGCCTAAAAATTCTAAAAGGTCTAAATCAAACTCATCACCTTCAAGAGTTACTAATAATAATAATAATAATAATAATATTAGTAATAACAATAGTAATAGTAATAATAATTTATTACAGTCAAAGTCATCTCTTTCCGCACGCTCGGCTACAGCAGCTCGAGCTAAACCAGTCTTAACTCCATATACTTCTTCCTTTTCACATGTTTTACAAAAGGAAGCTAAGCGAGCACGATTACAAAAAGAACAACATCAATCAGATAGTATTATTAATAATAATAATAATAATAATAATAATAATAGTGGTGGAGTATATCCAACTTCCTTTGAAGATAGACCAAAAACTTCTGTAGTCTCGCCTGTTATAAAACAAAAATCTACAAATAATAAAATATTAATAGAGTTAGAGCCAATAGCCCGAAAGTCACCACCAGCAGAAATACCACTTTTTGTTTCCACAAGTACTTTCCTTTATGCTAGGAATAAATTTAATGAAAAGGAAATACAAACTTCATTATCAGAGTCTTTAAGTAATTCTGTGACTTCTTCTTCTTATAGTCTATCTCTTAAAAAACAAAATAGAAATAATTTAGTAAAATACTCAGATAATATGAGAAAAAATTTTATTTCAAAATCAAAAATTTCATCCTCTGATACAGTTTATGAGGAGTATGATGATAAATATAATACCTTAAATAATGATAAAGAAAGTAATAAAGATATATATGAAACACACCATGATCTTTTTAAAAAGGAACCCTCCTTCAATAATTCAATACAACATAATAATATTAATAAAAGAAAATCAAATTTAGAAAAGGAAAAAAATCAAAATTATTTAAAAAGTCATTTAATAGTTCCAAAAACTTCTAAACGATGGTCCGATAATCCTGTTTTTGATATAGCAGATAACGCCTCTTCAACACGAGCTCCTAGTACTGGAAGTATACATCCAATAATATCAACAATTCCACCAGTTAGAAAAATTATAAATAATAATAAAGAAGAAATCATTCAAGAAAAAGAAAAGGAAAATCAAAATGAAGAAAGTAATCAAATTTTATTTTCACAAACTCGACAATTACTTCCTATTCCTTCAGTTTTAGATGCAGAATTTGAAATAGCAGCACAACGATTTTATGGAACTAAAACAGAAGAAGATAAGAAGTTAATGTTAAATAATAAAAAAGATATTAATAACAATTTAAGTAATCTTTTTCTTTCTGAAAATAATTTTAGAAAAGAAAATTTAGAAAATATTATACATCGCTGCCGAGAGAGTGTTGAGGAGCGTGAATCAGATATGTTAAAATATCTTCGTCCAGAAGAACAGTTATTATGGCAATCTCTTAATGAAAAATTTAAATCTTTACAGGTAAAATCTACAGAAATTAAAAAAAAGATTATTGAATGGGATTCTCAACATAAAAGTTTATCAATTAATACAAGTAAAAATATTAAACTTGTTCAAACTAAAACAAAACTTGCAATGAAAGAGTGGGAAAAGACAGAAAATATATGTTGGGAGTATTTTACTCTACAACTAGTAAATAAGTCGTGGGATCCACTAGGTTTCACAGTTTTACCTCCTTTTTTATTTTTTTGCAAATAAGATGACATAATTTAATTTTAATTACAATTTATTTTATTTTGTTTTGTATATTTATATATTTTCTTTATCTTTTATTGTGTTTTCTTATCGTCATTAATACAAGAAAAAAAAGAAAAAAGAAATATATATATATATATATATATACTTTTTTTTTTTTTTTACTTCTTGTTTTGAAATTAAATATTACATAAACCAAAAACATAAATGAAATTAAAAAAAAAAAAAAAAGATTGTAAAGTAGCGAATTAGATTTAAAAACATGCTTTCATTTTAATTCTTTTTTTCTCTGATTTTTTTTTTTTTTTTTTTTTTCTTTTTTTACTCACAAGATCTAATTATAAGAGGGAAGTCAAAACTCCTTAAGTTAGATTAAGATATATTGACATTACTAGATAATAGTTTTCCTTAAATCCCTTATAATATTACAAAGACAATAATTTAGTAAAGTAATCAAAATAAAATAAGAAGAAGTTCTTTTTATTTATTAATTATTATTCCTTTATTTAATTATCGTACAAATTGTCTATAATGAGCAGTATAAATACGCCTCATACTAGTCTAAGTAAATCATTACCAATAATTAAATTATCTGAAAATTTTGTCAAATCTCTTCATATTCCTCATAAGAAAGTTGAACAACTTCAACCTGTGTTTGCCTGTCACCTCAGTCGTTATGCTGTAGGAGGATTTAGTAAAAGTTGGCTCCCGCGTGCTCTTATTATTACACAAACGGGTCAAATATTATTAATTGATACTCAAGATGGGCGCGTCACGCATGAAGCCGCACTCTCGCTTCATGAAAGTTTATCAGAATTACAAGAAAGTAAAGAAAATAAACGACTTGTACATATTATATTGGAGCCACAGTCACAAAGTGCCTCAACATCTATTTTATGGATAAGAATAACGGCAAATGCATCACTTTTTGCTGCTATTCTTCGATTTCAAGGACCTTTTGAAGGATTACCATTAGCATTATTACGAGTAATTCTCTTTTTTATACCTCAAGATTATGTTTCTGTACAAAAGTACACCGAAGGTGGGCCACTTATAAAATTTATTCCAAAAGAATTGTGTAATATATCTCAAGAAAAAGGAGCTGGTGGGGTAAGAAGTAATAATAATAATAAAAGTCCTCATAGGTCTTTGCTTTCACCACGGTCCTCTAAACGTTATGTAGCGCAAATAGCTGTAGAGGAACAGAAACGACTTAAAATGTTTACTAATAAATTAGCAGAGCAACACATTGAATTAAATGAAACACATTTAAATGAGAAACTTACTGCAGAAGAAATTATGCCACCTCATGATTTAATAACTTCTGATTCAACAATATCTAAACAAGAAAAAGAAGAAGTAATAGAGGAGTCAAATAATGTTAACTATAATGAGGAAATAACAGAACCTATGAAAACAGAAATGGAAGAATCACCAAAAGAATCTTTATTATATGAGGTAAGAAATTCTTCAAAAGAGTTAAACATGGATAAATTAGAGAATGAAGATTGGATATCTCCAGAAAAAGATAATATATCATCATTCATTTTTGAAGATGAAAAACAGCAGGAAAAAAAATATGAGAAAGAGGAAAAAATAGAATTAAAATTGGAAGAAGTTAAAAAAAAAATTGAAGATGAAATAAAGTTATCGAATACTACTACTTCATCTCCTGTTGAATTAATAATTGAATATAGTAATTCAAATAAAGATGAGTTTAATGAGCGAAAATCTAAAAAAAAAAAAAATAAAGAATTTGAATCAAAACGGATTAAACACAAAGTAAAGCGTGAAAAAATAGATGTAGAATTATTATCTAATGATGAAAAAGAAAATGATGAACCCAAAGAATTGATTGAAGAAAAGAAAGAATTGGGAGAGGATAATATTATTCATCTATCAAATTCATTATCAACAGAAATATTAAGGTCAAATAAAGAAATAAAAGAAGAAATATCATCACCAGTCAGTGCACTAAGTGACACATTACCGCCTATTATTCAAGAATCTGTAGAGGGTAAAGAAGATAATCAAATTATCAATGAAAATAGTAATCCTCCTCTGTTTGAGGGTTCAGAACTTCCTCCTCCACTTCCTCCCACAACATTCCTTCGTGTAGATAACGTTATAGATAATGAGGAACCATTAATAACATTAAATAAAAATGAAGACACATTAATTTCACCATCAAGTAATGTTACAGGTGATGAGATGATTATTCTTCAATATCCTGATTCAGAAGCATTAAGAGTCAATGGAACTCATATTTTATCTAAATATCCACTTCAGCGTCGATTAACAGACTATCGTAACCATGCTTATGGATATTATGATGAGGATCAACAATGGCGGCATATATATCAAGAAAATATTGGAAGAAAAAGTGAACCACGTACCCATAGAAATCCTCCAACAGATATTTATACTCGCGGTTCTAACTCTCCAAGTCAACCAAGGAGAACTAATGAGGCGTTAAAAAAATAAAATAAAAAACATAGTTTACAAAGTATTAAAAAAAAAAAATCATGAAAAAAACAACAACAAAGAATTTAATGATTTATCGAGTGAACACAGTACAACAAAAACAAAAAGGGGGAATTCTTTTTCGTTTTCCTTTCATTGTAAAAGGTTTAAAAAAATAGAAACATTTTACAAAGGAATAACCGATATATAAACGCCTAATATTAAATATCCACTACAGGATCGATTTTGTTTCATTTAATTGTTTTTTTTTTTTTTTTTTTTTTTTTTTTTTTTTTTTTTTTTTTTTTATTTTTAAAAAAATAATTTTAAAATTTTTTTTTTTTTTTTAAAATATTTTTTTTTTTAAAAAAATAATTTTTTTATTAATAATGATA
>JASANY010000810.1:3066-54972 GCA_030849755.1 Trypanosoma avium
TTTTTTTTTTTTTCCCCCCCCTTTACACCAAAAAAAAAAAAAAAAAAAAAAAAAAAAACACCTAATAATCTTCACACTAATAATCATAATAATAAAAAAAAAAAAAAAAGAAAAAGAAAATTAAATATATTAATTATCACTTTTAAAAAAACTATAAATGAACTTGGAGAGTTTAGTTCCCCCAGGTAAAGCGTTAACAGAGGCTGAGCAGGCTAAAATTCACGACTTACAGGCTGAAATTGATGAAATATGGAATCGACGCGGGGATTACAAAATTGACGACACCGCGTGGGAAAATATGCCGATTTTTATGGAAAATATTACAGAGGAGGATTTGCGGAGAAATGCCGATTGCGCGGCGCTGGCGAGTATTGCCTACGATGAAGTCCCACCAGAGGAAATTGCAGAAAATAGAAAACAACACGGGAATAAAGCAATGCAACTTGCATTAAATCCAGAACAAGAAAATAAACAAAACCTCGCCCGAGCCGCAGCACACTGTTATACAGAAGCAATTCAAGCAAAATGCAAAGATCCTGTATTAAATGCACAATTATACGCGAATAGAAGTTTAGCGCAATTTATTATTCAAAACTTTGGGCATGGGTTAGAGGATGCACAGAGAGCTATTATATTAAATCCAGATTATAGTAAAGCTTATTATCGTGCTGCAAAGTGTGCGGAGAGAGTTAAAAAATATGATCTTGCATTAGATTTACTTTCAAAAGGTCGACGTACAAATCCACCACCAGATGAATTAGCATTAATGGATTTTGAACTATTAGAACATATATGTCGTGAAGGTAAATCTAAAACACAGGTAAAACAAAAAAAAGATAATATTCGTGTAAAGGCAAAAGCAGCGGAAACATCTAATATTTTACGAGCTATTACTTCTAGTGGAATTCGTCTTTTACCAATACCTGAAGTAACAAGTGAACAAATGGGCGTCTACGGGCACCACCCACCATACTTTGACACTGAAGGTTTATTACATGTTCCTATTTTATTTATGTATGATGAATATCAACAAACAGACTTTATGCAAGATGTTGCCTGTGATGTGAGTGTGATAGAACTTTTAGAAGATTTAATGCCATTTCCATGGGATGATAGAGGACGATATCGTGAAATGAAAGATATTGCCGTTATTTTTAAAATTGATGATGGAGTTAAAGTGCCGGAGTATTATGAATTTGACCCAACATGGCCTTTAATGGAAATATTTCGTTCAGAATCTTATAAAATGCCTATGCTTCTTCCAGTTATTCATATTGTTTGTAGGAATTCAGATTTACTGAAGGAATGGAATGTTAAAAAGATTCAATAACATTATTTATTATTATTATTATTATTATTTATTATTATTAAACTAAACCTCGTATCCCGATTAAAAAGAAAAAAAAAAAATTTGAAATGAAATGAGCTTGTAATTTTTTTTTTTTTTTCTTGAATATAGCTTTGTATAAATTTATCTCTCTAATTAAAAAAAAAAATAATAATAATAAAATCACTTTCTTATTTTTTATTTGTTTTATTAAACTTTAAAAATAAAAAAAAAAAGGTTAGAGGTTTCATAGTATATGTATATTTTTAAATAATTATTACATAGATAAATATACATTTTTTTTTTTTTTTTTTTTTTTGTAATCCCATGTTACTCGGTTTCCCTACAGAAGTTTGGATTATTATGGCTGTCGAGTTCGCTGAACGTCTTGGTTACTATGGAATAACTTTCATGTTAATGACTTATTGTACAAATATGCTTCGCTGGAGCCCAAGTGTTGGTAATGCAATTATTAATTCACTTTATGCTTTAACTCCTGTTTCTGCTTGTATTTCTGCTGGACTCTCTGATGGTTCTTGGGGGCGACCTTTTTCTTTAATTATTGCATTATGTGTTTACGCAATAGGATTAACTTTAGTAGCCATCTCTTCTTTTCCTTTTATGTATATTAATTTTCCTTTAGAAGTTACAGAATTAAGTATTGTAATATTTGCGGTAGGAATGTTATTATTTGCAATTGGTTATGGGGCTATGAAAGTTTGTACAAATCCGTTAATGGCGGATAATATTTCAGAGTATTATAAAGATAATGAAAGAGAATGTCAACGCATTCTTTCACGATTATTTCGTTGGGTGTATGCTGTAACAAATAGTGGTTCACTTATTGGAATTATTGTACCGCCATTATTAAGAGATTTAGATAACAGACGAGTTATAATTGGATCCATAACATATACAACAGGATATTATTATGGATTTGCAATGTCGGCAATTTCGTGTATGATTGGATTAATGTTTTTTGCAATTATGTATCATCGGTATCATAGAAATCAAGAAGTTCCTTCATTTGTACTAGCACGAATTATATTTCGTGCGATTCGAATACGATGGTATTTTGTAATTGGGAGAATTGATGATGATCTATTTTTAAAAGCACATCGATGGGATTTAATAGATTTTGCAAATTATTCAAAAAGTATAGTAAAAGATAGTGATTTAACAAATACATCGGATGTTATAAGAATGGGTACAAGTGATTTATCGGAAACTTTATATAAATCAAAAGGTACCATAAGTAAATTAAGAGAAGAAGAAGAAGAAGAAGAAGAAGAAGAAGAAGAAAATAATAATAATGTTCCAAACTCTTTTGGAGTATCTAAGAGTAATGATAATGATGTTACTAGTAATAATAATAATAATAATAATAATTCTAATATAATTTATTCAGATTTTATAATGGAAGATAATAATATAATAGACTTTAACCCAAATTTAGTTAATGATGCCAAAAAAGTTATTTTTGTTTGTCGTGCATTTGTAGCAATGCCTATTTATTGGCTTATTACAAATCAATTTAGTACAAATTTAATTCTTCAAGCATCTGCTATGAAACTTCCTGAAAAAATTCCACCTGAAATTTTTAATAATGTTAATGTTGTTGCACTTCTTATTTCTTTAGTATTATTTGATCGTGTTATTTTCCCTTTAATGTTTCATGATCAACCTCCACCTATGCGAGGTCGTGTTGTATCTGGTTTTACTATAATGATTATTTCTATGATTTGGTGTGCCTTTATACAAGTTGAAATCAATAAACGTGGATTTTATAATAATGAAAGTCATTATAATGTAAATCCTGAAATGAATATGCTTCCTGCTGGTTGGTTAATAACTCCATATATAATGCAAGGAATTGCAAGTGCATTAGTTGATACAACTGTAATGGAAGTTGCCTATATTGAAGCACCTACTTCAATGAAGGGAGCTGTGATGGCTTTATATTTAATTGCATCTAGTATAAGTGGATTTTTAGGTCTCGCCTTATCTCCAGTAATGAAACCACAAAATGCTTTGATTATTATTTTGTCTTTAGCAGCAGCATTATTTGTTGTGACAATTATTTTTTATATTTTAAATGGTTCTTCTAGAAGAGTAAGTATAATAGCACCACCAATAACAACAACAACATCATCATCAGGAAATGGTGAAAATAATGATATAGGATCCAATGAAAGAGATATTTTTAATAAAGATATTATAATAAAATCATCACTTTTACCTCATATTTATGAAAAGGATTATTTATTACATCAAAATGAGGGTTATTTAAAAGGAAGTGGAGTACAATATGGAGGTGTTCTTCAAGAAAATGATGATACTGAATTAAGAGTTCAACAAGCTGCTGATACAGAGAGTGAATTGATGAGTGTAAAGAAAATATAATTTATTTAGAAAAAAAAAAAATAAAAAAAAAATAAATAAATAACAACAATAAAAATAATAATATAGTTATTATCGTCAGTATAAGAGTATACCAAAAGGTATATACAAAAAAAAAAAAAAAATTAAATAAATAAATAAATTTGATTTTAAACATATGTTTTATTTATTTATTTATTATCTTTTCTTTCTTCTATATCATCAATAATGTGAATGAATCTTTATTATTATTATTATTACTGTTATCTTTATCTCTCTATTTTTATATACCCATATATATATACCCATATACATATATCTATTAATATTTCTTATTTCTTATCTTTTCTATTTCCTCCCCAATAACCTTTTACCTTAATAAAGATCTAAAGCTCTTCAGGCATCACACAAATAAAAATAAATAAAAGTAAATAAATATGCCAGCCGCCACTGCTGCCAAGAAGCGTACCACAAAGAAAGTCGCGAAGAAAGTCAGCCGCAAGTCCCCGGAGTTCACAACACTCCGCAAGAGCTGCAGCCCTGGCACCATCGCTATTGTCCTCGCCGGCCGCTTCCGTGGCCGCCGCGCTGTTATTTTAAAACAACTCCCCCACAACGGCCCCCTTGTGATTTCAGGCCCAATGAAATACAGCGGGGTCCCAATTCGTCGCATTGACGCCCGCTACATTATTGCAACTTCTACGAAAATTGATATTAAAAATGTGGACACAAGCGAAATTACACCAGAGGTGTTTCAACGCCCAAAGCAAGAGAAGCGTGTGAAGTCAGAGGGGGATTTCATGGGAGACAAAGCCAAGCGTGCCGCGGAGCGTAAGGCAAAGAAAACAATGAAAGCCGCCCCGAAAGGTGCCGTCAGTGACGCCCGCGCTCAATTACAAAAGAAAATTGATGCCGCATTAATTGAAGCTATTAAGAAGGACCCACTTGGAAAAGAGAAGGCTGGATATTTACATTCCGTGTTTACTGTGAAGCCAGGTGATGCCCCACACCGCATGAACTGGTAAAAACCTTGATCAATTGAATTGAGCTTTTTGATCCGTATTTTATTTTATTTTTGGTTTTTTTTTTTTTTATATTACTAATTAATATATTTCTTTTTATTTTTGGTAATTAAAAGGAAAAAAAAAATATATATATATAATAAATATTATTATTTTTTTTTTTTTCTAAGGTAGGGATATCCCTATCTTGGAGGTCTTTGTTTTTTTTTTTTTTTTTGGAGGGGGGGATGGGGGGTTATTTGACTGTGCTAAAAACAGAATAAAATAACTCCCCTTCTCCCCTAAATTTTTAAAGTTATATAAGTAAATATATCTCTTAGATTTTTATCTTTACAATATTTTTTTCTCTCTTCTTTGTTTTTTTTTTCTTTCTTTTTTTCTTCTCCATTTTTTTAAAATGGAATACAATACAAATAACAAAAAAAGTCACTAAATAGATAAAATAGATTAAAAGGGTTTAGTAGGAATAGAGAAGCATATTACTATGAGTGATAGTGATGATGACTCATATGATCCAGCAGAAGAAAGTAATAATAAGATAACATCTAAATCTAAAAATATTAATCAGGGTTTTTTAAGTTCTGCATTATCAAATAATAATAATAATAATAATAATAATAATAATAATAATAATAAACCATCATTATTATCATCAACTATACCGACAAAATCTTCTTTTTTATCTCATATACCTACATTAAATGCAACAACAACGACAACAGGTACAAGTACATCTGTACAAGAAAAAAATTCTGATAAAACAGGAGTTTTATCTTCTTTAATTTATTCAGAATATACTCTTAATGGAGTAACTGGACGAGTACGTTCTATTTCTCTTAATCCTTCAGGTTCTATACTTTGTGCAGCTGGTGATGGAGGTAATTTATGTATGTGGGATTTTACAATTCCATTAGAAAGTAGAACTATTAAACCCACACGTATTCTTACCCCGTTTCCTAATCGTATTTCTGGATTTCAACCTATTATTTCTATAAATGCATCCTGTGATGGATCTTACTTTATTGCCTGTCAAGATGGAGATAGTCCTGTTTTAATTTCTGCTAAAGGTAAACAAATGGGATATTGTGCAATGGGAGAAAGAGGAATTGTAGATGTTGTACAATGTAAAGGACATCGAGCCCCTGTAACATGCTCATCCTCATCTCCAATTATATCTTCTAATTTTTTTACAGGTTCTCAAGATAGTACGGCTCGAATGTGGGATATTAAATCATTTGATAGAAATTCTATTTATGCTATAAAACATGGATCTGGGCAATTATTAGAAAATGTTGTAGTAGAAACTGTGATTCCAATTATGAATTTTACAAATAATAATTCTTCTATTTTTGCTACAGGAGGAGAGGATGGTATCGTGCAATTGTGGGATACGAGACAAAAATATAGACCTTCTGGGTCATTAATGGAATTAAATATGTATAGTAAAAAAGATAATGGCGGATCTAATTTTTCAAATATAAATAGTGGACCTTTTTTTGAAGAAAAACATATAGGAGGTATGATAGAACCCGATCCTTCACGTCCATTATTAAGTGTTCGCTGCGGATCCACTATTCGTTTTATAGATTTTAGAAAAACTGGAAAACATCAAAGTGTAGAAGATGTTTGCCCTCCAATTACAAATCTTTCATTTACAACCGATACAACACCACTTGTATCCTGTACAAGTTCAATTTATTCAAAAGATAAACCATCTTTTATAACATGTACAAGTCACACAGGATATCAACATATTGTAGGAGGACATGTAATACAATTTACATATAATAATAATAATGGAAATTATGAAAAAGATATGATGTGGCGACCAGGTAAAGCAGAGGATGATGTTATTTCTCTTGCAGTAGATATAAAACAAGGACAAATGTTTGCAGGTTTACAGAATGGAAAGGTCATTGGGCAAATAAGAAAAGTTGGTGTAGATGTTACGAGTAATAATAATAATAATAATAATAATAATAATAATAATAATAATGCAAATCTACAGAGTTGGTTTTTAACTCGACCAGATCGTGAAATAGGACGTGCTATAATTGGACAAAAACGTGGAAGAGTTGATGATAATGTAGAAGATGATTATGATGAATTAACGTTTTAAAAAAAAAAAAAAAAAAAAAACAGAAAGAAAAATGTTTTTGTTTGTACGTTTTTTTTTTTTTTTTTTTATACAAAAAATGAGTTAATTCCTTATTACAATATATATTGCTTTTTTTTTTTTTAGATTATATGAAATTTTAATATTAAACTCTCTTGTAATATGAAGGAGGGGTGAAAATTAAACAAATATATTATTCTCTATTTCTTTATTTTTTCGTTTGTTTTAGTGGTAGAGTTACAACAGAAAGTATTTTTTTATATATATAGATATATAGACCGATAGATTAAAAAAAAAAAAAAATAAATAAATAAATAAATAATAATAATTAGATAGATTAATATACAGAAAAAAAAAAAAAAAAAAATGCCAGAAATTCAAACTTTCCCTAGTGATACCACTGCCACCACCACCAATAATAATAATTGTAATAATACAATAAAAGATGAAGATGCTCTCTCCTCTCCAGCTCAAATAGATCAACCACCAACGTATGATGCAATTTGTGAATTTATTGCCGAATTCTCTGGTCGATTGCCTCGAAATATATTAACCGGCACCGCCCCATATGAATATACTGGGTGTGATTATGCATTAATATTATATTCTATTTTACCCACACGATGTATTGATCTTTCAAGGCTCTGCTGGTCTACTTCTCCACTCCCAGCGCAGTTAGAATCAAATTTATTTGTATTTTGTGAAGGAGCTCGTGGGTTAAATTTAACCGATGCTCCTTTTACTTCACTTCATCCAAGTTATTTAAAAGCAAAACCAGCGTGTATTATACATCATATAAAAGTACAACATTGGTTATTTGTATTATCGCAGCGATTTCACCCAGATGATAACTTTGATGCTGTGAGTTTACGAATGCAATTACGATATAGTCAACTTAGAGAACCTCGTTTAATATCTTCTTCTTCTTCAATAGTTTCAACTGCGGGAATTACAGAAACATTAGAAAGTAATAAATTAATGTCAAATGCATCTTGCCATTGTAGTGCAATATGGAAAGCTGCATCAATAGAAGTAAAACCAGATATGCATTTAACTCAAAAACAAGAAGCAAAGAAAAGTTTAAATAATAATAATAATAATAATAATAATAATAATAATAATAATGAAACTGAAACACAACAAAAATCATGGAAGAATTATACCCGACCATGGCGTACTGCAACTAGTACTACTACTACTAGTAGTAGTAGTAGTAGTAAAAATTCAAATCCAAAAGAAAATCAATCACAACAGCAAACTTCACGAAAATTACCTTATTCAGAAAATTTTTCTACAAATACAAATAATAAAATAGATAGTAATAATACTTCACAAAATCTTGCAGAACAATGGAATGAATTAGAGCAACGTCGTTTACAACTTAAAAAAATTATTTCTCAAGCAAGATATAATGCTCAATGTGCATTATTTGTTAGTGGATCAGTTGATTTTGATAGTATACTTTCTATTCTGCATCAAAAGCAGCAATGATAACTATTTTATTTTATTATATATATATATATATATATATATTTAGATGTTTGCTTTTTTAAAATTTCTTCTTGACTCTCAATAGAATTTTTTTTTTTTACTTATTATATTTGTATAAGTGTTCTGGTTCTCTCTCTCTTTGTGTGTGTATGAAATTTTTTTTTTTTTTTTTTCTGTTTGAGGTATTTTTCTTTTTTTCTCTCGCTAGGGGGTTTTCAATACTTATTTTTTATATAAATATACATAAATGTTTAAAAGTGAGGAATAGAAAAAAAAAAAAAAAAAAAAATGAGGCCATGCTTAATCCCTTCCTATAATAATAATCATAGTAAAATAATAATTATAAACTTTTGTAATTTATAAAAACGTTCCTTGCATGTTAGATTAAGTGAAGAAAATGAAAGAAATAAAAATCATATTCATAATCAATCTTCTCAAATAAAAGAAGAAGATAAAAAAGAAAAAATATCAAAAACAAAATAAAAAACTTCGAATGCATGCATGGTTACAATTAGATCCTATAGAGAAATGGACAATACTTATTGATCTTGGTAGACGAGCACCTCTTTTACTTGAAAATCCCTCTCCTATTATCGCTACAACAGATATATTTAACAAAGAAGAAAAATAAAATAATAATAAAATAAAAAGAAAAAAAGAACAATATATAAAAAATCTTACCAAATTACTTAATTGGCGAAAGAGCGGAATTCATAAACTATCTCAGTACAATAATAATAATAATAATAATAATAATAGTTATAATAGAAATCGACGACGAAATAGAAAAAATCCAAGAGAAATTTTACGTGATGTACAAGATATTCGAGCAAAATTAAGTGATGATGATGTTTTAGCAGCTCGAGTAACTCGAGGAAGTTATCGATCTTTACTAAAAACAAATAATTCATATAAAAGACATTCAAATTCAATATCTTTATTAAAAGAAAAATTTACATGGGCTGTAAATGATGCTTTGCGGGCTGCGATGCCCTCTCCACTTGATAGTAATTATGAAAAAGATGAAATATATCATTATAATTATATTCGTGGTGAGGGTTGCCCATTAAATGAAAATGGAAAAATACAAAGTACACCTATTTATTTAAATGTACCTTTAACTGCAAATATTTATAAAGTTTCAAAATATTGTGTCATGTCACATCCATCTATTTTATCTTCTCTTTTTATAGAAGGAAGAACTGTAAATTTTACATCTAATAATAAAATAATATTAGATTATGTAATGTTTTTATTTGATGAACTTATACAAGATGGTTGGGTAAGTGTTTCACCATGTGATACAAAAGAAAAAGAAATTTTCTCTTATTTACCTTCTTGGTCAATTTCAGAAGGAGTTATTGTTATAATGCCTCCAAAAAAAAAAAAAAAAAAGAAAATAATTTTATTTTACGTTATTTTCGTGATTTAGCAAATATGATTCTTCAATGTGCCCCATGATCTGTTCTTATTGAAACCTCAAAAGCTGAAGAAACTCAACATTATACGAAACTATTAATAAAAGAAGTAGAAAGACAACAAAATTTAATAATAACTCCAGAAACAAAAGAATATTGGAAAGTTTATTGGATTTCTATATTACCCTCAACAACTATTATAACACCAGTCCATATAAAATCAAATGAAATTTTAAAAGAATATAATATAAATTCTTCATCTTCTTTTTGCTTATCATTTAATGAATTTCAATTAGCTGTAAATAAAATTTTACGTCAATTTCATAATGTTACATTTCTTTATTTGCCTTCGAATTGTAGATTTACTTCTAGAGAAGTTCACTATTGGTGGTGGAGTGGGTTACCAACTAGTATACATATTATTGGAGTGAATAGTCATGCATTAGATCTTTTATATTATTTCCCACATGCTCCTTTCTTAAATAAAAAAAAATGGAAATGCCTTTCGATATCGTTCTATTTGTAGAGTATTAATAGGAAAAAATATTTATAGTGGAAGTGAAGATATATTACGTCGGTGGATGCATGATTGGTGGGGAATTTCACATTTAGGTTTACATAGTCATTTGAAAATAAAAGATAAGTTAAAAGTTATTGCAAGTGAGAATTGTGATAAATTAAAAAAAGAAAAAAAAAGTAATAATAATAATAATAATAATAGTGATAATAATAATGATAATTCAGCAGTAGATGCATTAAAATGGGAACGTACAGTGGATTATTTAGCGGATCCAAGTAAAATGAGTTGGTTTGCTTTAATGGCAGCTAAAATTTTTCGTGTTTAGATGGGGAAAAAAAAAAAAAATAATAAAATAATAATAATTGTATTATTATTATTATTACTATTATTATTATTATTATTATTGTTTTTTTTTTTTTGTCTTTATTTGCTATCCCAATATTTATTTTAATTAATTTATTAATTTATTAATTTTTTTTTTTTTTTTTACTGATAAAAAAGTAAAAGTCTTTTTTCACAGTTTATATAAATATATACTTCTATGTAATGAAGTGTTTAATATGTAATTTTACAAGTGAAATAGATGAAATTAACGCAAATAGTAAATCAAATAAAAGCTTTATTCATTGTTTACAATGTAATGAAGCATTATATTGTTCTAAAGAATGTGCAGATCTTGGCTGGTTTGGACACCGATTTTTATGTGAGATTTCAAAAAATAAAATTAATAAAATAAATTTTTTAACCAAAGAAAAAGAAAATATGGAGGATGAATTAGGAAAATATTTACGACGTTTTATTATCGATAGAAATTTAATACCTTCTTATGAAGAAATATTATATTTATTAGAAAAGATTTCTTTAGAAAATGATAATTTTTCATGTTTAAAAAATGAAGTTATGATTCCATTAATAAACAATTTTATGGATATTATTAAATTAAAAATTAAAAAAACAACAAATGTTATTGAATTAACTTCCATTATTTTACTTGGCGTTAAATTATTATCAATTATTCTTAAAAATCATGATGAAGCTTTAAATTGGTTACGTTGGGGAATTTCATATATTATAAAAAATAAAAAAAATAAAGATTGTATATTAATTTTAGAAAGTGAGAAAATGAATATATGGACTAGAAAATATTCAAAAGTAATAATTTCATCTACTAATTCTCCTATTTCATCACAAAAAATTATTTCTGGTGAATCAATAGCTTATGATAATATACCATTATTAGTATGGGAAGCTAATGGATTTCCTTCTGCATTATCTTCTAGAGAATCTTCTTTTTATGATGAAGGATTAAAAAATTTAAGAGATGCTTACATAAATAAAAAATCTCTTATTTCAAAAAATAATAACTTAATTAAAGATAATGAAATAAATATTATGAATATTTTATTAAATGAATTACCTTGTATAAAAGAAATTAATTCAAATGTAATTATGTCTGCAATATCTTATTTAAAACATATATCGGATAATTCAATATTACCTCAATGGTTAATACAACTTTATTTTACTTCAATGATTTCAAAACGAAAATTTAAAATAATTAAATGGGGTATTTTTGATCTTGCCTCACGTATTAAACATTCATGTGCTCCTAATTCTTTTTGGAATTCTGAAACTGGAGAAATAAAAGCACTTCGTACTATAAATTCACATGAAATTATAACGATGGATATTTTTTGGGGATCTATTACTGATAATTTACATCAAACAATGCTTAAACTTCCAATTTATTTAAGACAAGAATCAATTCAAACTAATATAGGTATTTTATGTAAATGTGATAGATGTATGGGGAAAAATATGTATTCTCATTATATATCAAATTTAAATAATAAAAAATATCATATACATCATCAAGAACATCTGAAAAATAATGAAGAAGAACAAGAAGGAAAGGAAGAAGAAAAAGAAGGAAAAAAAAAATATATTAATATAAAAAATGTAGATCCTCTACGTGCTTTTCCATGTTTACTATGCCGAAAAGAAGAAGGATGGCAATATCGAGAAATTAGTAATAATAAGGAAGATCAACAAGAAAGTAATGTTAAAATAAAAGAATTAAATCAATTATTATTACAGAAAAATTTTACACCTTATGAACCTTGGATATGTTTTCACTGTGGAGAGCGATGGCGTGATAGTGAAATACCAATTGAAAAAGAAACAAAATTAATTCGAACAGCAGAAAGATTAGTAATGATGGCAACACGAGGTATAATTAGAAAAGGATTTTTTGAAGAAGTAAAAACTCTTATGCAAGATATTTTACAATTAATGGGAAGACAACATCATAGTGCCTATCTTCTTGCATGTGAAGTTTTTATTTATTTTTATCGTTATATTTCAAATAAATTTAATCCACCTACAAGTCTTATCGCTCAAAATTATATTTTATCATGGTGCCGTAAATGGATTAAGTGTGCCTTTAATATTCAACTTGAAAAAGATTGTCCACATATTTATGCATCATTTATTTTTAGTGTGGCATTATCTCTTTCAAATTCAAGTTTATTACGTGATAAAGTAATTCTTTTACGTCATGCCGAATTATTTTGTTCTGTTTCTGTTATCTTTGGTTCAAATAGTTTGCAAACTAAGGCAGTAAATGCTATTTTATATGATAAATTAAATAGTGAATATTCAACAATGGGTCAGGCACCATCCGCATTTATTGAAAGTATAAATAAAGAAGAACAAGACTCGGAGGATGCTCTTATTAGAGAGTGGGAGTCACATCTTTTACACAGACTTCAATCCGAAATTCAAAGTAGTGAGAAACCAAATATACCTCAGCATATTCTAAAGGTATTAGATGAAAAAACATCATTTCATTAGTGACAGAAGTAATGATACAAAGAAACAAACCACAAAAAAAAAAAAAAAGAGAGAGAGAGAGAAAAAGAGGAAAGTAAAGTTTACATAAGAAAAATAATAATCACTGTAAAAAAAAAGTATATATATATATATATATATATAAACAAATACAAAAAAGATATTTATATACTGTTGCAATAATAACTCCTCTCCTCTTTTTTTCTTTTTTATTCCCTTCCACTAAAGTTTCAAATTGAGGAATAAAAAGAAATAAGAAAAAAAAAAAAAAATTGGAACATCAAAAAAACAAGATAAAAATAAAACAAAATTGTATCCTTAAAACGGGATGAATAAAAAAAAAAAATAAAGGCAATAAATAATTAAAACCATAAATAATTACAAATTATCATTAAATATATATATATATATTATTTTTATTATTATTATTATTAAATGGTATGATGAGCAAGAAGCGCTTTATCTTCTTCATTGAGAGCAGAATTAACCACCTGAGTGGTTTTACCACTCCGATGAGATGCGTGAACTGACCTCTTCTCTTCTCTTTATTCCCTGTGTATGTGTATTTTATTGTTTGTTTGCATTTCAACTGACCCAAAGGAGATACGTGCGCCGCTGGGTGTATTTAGTCACTCACCGGAGCGATTTGTCCCCGAGATATTACTTGAGTTTCTGTTGCTTGCTCTATTTCTCTGTATATGTGTATTTGCTGATGAAACTGATATGGTCCGTGTTTCAGACCCCTGGATTGACGCATAAAAACATATCCTCTGATTATTAACACCCTTATTTTTCTCTCTATTCTCTTTTTTTTTTTTTTTTTCTCTCCTTTTACAGGTGTTGTCGGTTGGGTCAGTGGAACTACTTCTCCCTGTAACCCTATCTCGCAACCCCGAGATTATGTAACTTTACGTCACTGTAAATAAACCACTGTATTAAATGGTATGATGAGCAAGAAGCGCTTTATCTTCTTCATTGAGAGCAGAATTAACCACCTGAGTGGTTTTACCACTCCGATGAGATGCGTGAACTGACCTCTTCTCTTCTCTTTATTCCCTGTGTATGTGTATTTTATTGTTTGTTTGCATTTCAACTGACCCAAAGGAGATACGTGCGCCGCTGGGTGTATTTAGTCACTCACCGGAGCGATTTGTCCCCGAGATATTACTTGAGTTTCTGTTGCTTGCTCTATTTCTCTGTATATGTGTATTTGCTGATGAAACTGATATGGTCCGTGTTTCAGACCCCTGGATTGACGCATAAAAACATATCCTCTGATTATTAACACCCTTATTTTTCTCTCTATTCTTTTTTTTTTTTTTTTTTCCTCTCCTTTTACAGGTGTTGTCGGTTGGGTCAGTGGAACTACTTCTTCCTGTAACCCTATCTCGCAACCCCGAGATTATCAAAGTGTTTTTGCTTGACTTTTTTTTTCTTTATTTTTAGGTTTTTTGTCCTGTTTTTTAGTTTCTCTTTATATTTGTGTGAAAAGATGATTTATTTATTTTTTTTTTACTGCTTTTTTTACAGATTTTTTTCTTTTTTTTTTTTTTTTTTAATGTTGCCAGGGTTAGTTTAATTTTACCTTCTTCTTTTTATTAGGCCCTTTTTTAAAAAAAAAAATTGCTTTTTAGGATTAGTTGTTATGTCACTCTTTGATGATGATACAGGTTCTTCATCTTCTTCGCTTGATTCATGTGAGGCTACTGAAGTTAAATCTAATATTTCACCCAGTGCTGCATTTATAAATTCAAAATTATTGCCTAACAATTCAGCTACTCGTTTTACGTTAACAGAGAATGAGGCGAAGCGAGCAGAGCAGCGATGGCGTACAGAAGTAGGCACCCAATCACTTTTAAATTCTTCAGTAAAATCTTCTCAGGCTAATAATAATAATAATAAACAACAACAAGAGAGTCGCTTTCATGCCTCTATGGCGGAGGCATTGCGGTTACGTAAAGATGCCAGAGAGGCAATTTTGTTACAGCGTATTCAAAAACAACGAGAAATAGAGGCAAATTCATTAGAGTTTGTGGAGAAAGATTTGCAAGTTGGTGTTTTTGTAACACCGCAATATCTTGCTGCATTGAAACGTCATACAAAAACAAAAGAATCTTTAATGGAATTAAATAGTCAAAATAATGCTGAAGGTAATGAAGATTCTACACATAACAATTCTACTTTATTAGATGATGATCCATTAGAGAATTATGTTCGACAATTAGAGGAAAAACGTGCAGCTGTGGCTATGGCTAGTTCTTCTGTTTCTTCACCTATTGTTTCTTTAGATTCTTCTTCTTTATCTGGTAATTACTATGACACGCAAATGATGATGCATGTAGCAGAAGAAGGTTTAAAAGTAAATAATGAAAATAATATTCCACAAAAAGAAAACTCCTCATCTTATTCTAATTTTGATTCTCTTCCTATTTCAAATCCTAATGGGGTACATTCTGTTGTGCTATCGTCTTCATCTATAGTTTCAACATCTGTTTCTACATCAATACAAAATAATATTATTAGTAATAATGGGGAAAAAGATACTAATATGAAAAATAATGATAAAGTTATAACTGAAGTCTTATCTATTCGACCAGAGGATGTATTGCGTGAGGCACGAGAAAGTCGTAAACGTCGTCGTGCTGATCGTCATGTGATAGAAGCGGCAGCACGGAGGTTTCATACACGAGCAATGGAACGATTGGAAGTCTGAATTTATTAAAGTAAAAAAAAAAAAAAAAAAAAATCTTTTTTTTTTCATTATTAAGATTTGTATTTTATTATTATTATTATTATTATTATTATTATTATTTTCTTCTTCTTATTAAACGAGATATGCTCCAAATTTATGCTTTAATATTACCTTTTTTGTTTTTTTTTTTTTGCTCTCTTATTTCCTTATAGAAAGCATACCTGAGACAAAACTACTATTGCAAAACACAACAGAGTAAAAAAAAAAAAAACATATATATATATATATATACTTCTCTTTTATACAGAAGTAAAAAAAAACAAAAGAAGTAAATTTATCAAGTAATAAAGGTAAAGAAGAATAATATACAGTGGAAGCAAAGGGGGAAAAAAAAAAACCCCAATCAAAGAATATTAAAGAAATTGTATATATTACAACATATATACGTTCGTACCGAAAAATAAATATATAATGAACCCAGTTGAAGATTTAATTGGTGGCAATCGCCCAAATGAAATAAATAATACTACACCGATACGTGACCAAGCACCCTCCTCTTCAGTACGCACTCCACGGCACACAGAGGATTCATGGGATACCATTGATCAAGGACCACTACCAAAAGCTGTTACTACTGCAGGAGAAGGAGAGGAAGATGATATGAACAGTAATGCAAGCAGCCTTGGTGTTTGCTTTGGCCACGTCTCGGACTCTCGCCTACACGGTCAGTCACACCTATTAAATAAGTTTGGTATGCGAGCTGCCTCTGGTAGTGGGTTGCAGAATGAGGATTGCTATGTTGTGGATGATGATGATAACGTTTTTGCGTGGGATCAGCCACGGGCAGGTGGGGTACGCACTCCGGCCCTCACAAGTATTATTAACACCTCCGCAAACTCCACCTTTAATGGCCGCGCCTCCTCTGATGCTGGGGGCAGTCGACGTCACTCTGGTGTTGAGAACCTCCCCTTGCATCGCCAGCGCAGTGTGCAGCTGTGGAGCCGGGAGGAGATGACGGGGGCCGACGCCTTCGCCCCGGAGGCCCTCAGTGCTCAGACGTACCTGCAGAGTCGTGTCCACCCCGCCAGCGTCGCCCGGCACCGCCCGAGTGGCTCCGACGGCTCCCGCAGCCACGGCACCCGCTCCCCCCAACTCTGGCGCGGCGAGACGATTGAGGAGGCGATGTCGCCCTGCACGGGGGGCGCCCAGCACCCACCCCTGACCCACGCCGGCCGCCAGGGCTGCGAGAGTGTCTACACCGCCCACAGCGACTTCAGCTCCCGTCGCTCCAGCGCGGCGGCCTCGCAGCGGCAGAAGACAGGAACTATACTCACAAGCAGTTCAAGATTGGCGGATGCAACACGGGCGGCCGCCCTGCCACCCTCACCGCCACGACGTGGGGAGGATTACACAACACTACCTGTAATGTCGTTGCCATCTGCAAGGGCACTCTCTTCATCCTCGTCGGTGGCAATGGAGGCGCAGCGACAACAGCAGAGAGATATGGGTATTACAAAGCGATATTTAGCAGGTAAAATAGAGGATTTAGAGGCTAAAATGCAGCATATGGAAAAAGTTCTTTTACAAGCACTTGAAAAATTTGATACCCGATTTACAATTATGGAGCAACGATTAATTGAAGTACAGCAACGGCAATTACAACAAGAAAATAACCATTTACATCTCCCTTCGTTGGGCTCTCGAGGAGATATGTCGATGCCGCGAGTTGGAACACCCGATACACGGGAGCCATCAATTGCTATAGATGGCTAAATTTTGCAAATATATATATTTCTATATATAAAAAAGAAAAAAAAAAACCCAATTCCAAGTAAAAAATACTTAAAAATATATACATATATATATATATATATATATTGCGTGATATTGATTTGAAGTTTATTTTTACTTTTTTTTTACCTTGTTTTTATTCCACCCACATTTTTTTTTTTTTTCTTTTTCCCTTGACTTTTATTATTATTATTATTATTATTTTTACTATCAATCCTTCTGTTTTTCAATCATTTAAATCAGAAAAAAAAAAAAAAACTTTTCCCACTATTTTTTTATTGTGTGTACCTATCTAACCCAGTTCATGTAGATGAGTTTATCTTCGCTGCATCAATCACTTAGAAGCAATGTATGTAAATATATATATATATAAATATATTTATATGTATATATATATTTTTTTTGTTTGTTTGTTTTGTTATGGTGGCCACTGTAAATGATACTAGAGAAGAAGTTTAATAAAAAATAAAGAAACAAGCGAAAAAAAAAAAAACAATAAGGTTAAAAAAAAAAAAAAAAAAAAAAAAACGGAAAAAAAAAAATATGTGTATCTGGTGATTAAAAAATGTGTTGAGGTTTTTTTTTCAATTTATTTATTTCTGAGCTTTTTATGCAATTGACTCCTTTCTCCTTTCTCCCCACTTGTTTTTTTTTTGCATTTATGACGTGGTCTGTATTCCATATTCTAATAAGATGAAGATGTTGAAGAAGGTGGGGAGAGAAAAGACTCATACACACACATATACACAATCAAGCACAGTAGTAATATATATATATATATTTGTTTATTTTTTTGAATGTGTCTAGAATTTAGAAGAGTTTTTCTGTCTTTATTTATTTATTTATTTTTCCTCTTTTTTTTTGTTTGTCGTCGTTGATTAAAAGAGACGAGAACAAGTCTCTCTTTCTGTCTATATATATATATATATATATGTCTTTAAAAAAAATGTATGTGTGTGTTTTTTTATTTTATTTTTTTTTTGGTTCTTGTTTTGCGATGAGATTTCTTTTTTTTTTTCCCCCCCTTTAGCATTTTTTTTTTTTTCTTGTTTGCTATTTCTTTTTTTTTTTTTCTACTGATGATCTAATATTTATTTGTATTTGAGTATTTGTGTGATTTAAAGAAATATATATATATATATATGACTCAGATATATAGATTAAAGAAAAAAAAAAAAAAAGAAAGAAGTGGAAGACGTATTATTATTATTTATTTTTCCTTAAAGAAGATCTGTCTTAATTTATATACTCACTTGCACTTTAATAACTTTTTTTTATTTTCTTATTTTTTATTTAATATATTGCTATTTATATGTCTTCCTTCTTTTTATTTCTAATTTTTCTCATTATATTTGTCAATTATTTAATTTATATATATTAGCAAGCTGACATCCACAAAAAAAAAAAAATAATAATAATAAAAAGAAAGAAAAAATAAATAAAAAAAAAAAAACAATTCTTTAAATGCCCACCGACAACAGTATTAACACCAACCAAAAAAACAAATCTAATGAAACCACCACCATATCGAATCCACCCCTTATTTCTTCTCCACTATTATCTAAATCCTCTTCCTTCTCCACGATTGCCTCCGCCACCCCCTCCACCTATTGCGAACTAACTGTGGAGACTGTCCTTGACTTTGCAAGACGCACCCAACCCTACTGGCGCCTCCCCCCCAATAAATACAATAATAATACTACTACTACTACTAATACTACTACTACTAGTAATACTATTATTAATATAATGAGTGACCCCCCAGTCTCCGCGGTGGAGGTGGGGGATGGAAACTTAAATCTTGTCTTTCGACTACGCGGGGCTGCTGGGGGTCGGGTGGTGGTGAAGCAATCCCTCCCATACATCCGCTGCGTGGGCCCCGGCTGGCCCCTCACCACAGACCGCGCCCGACGTGAGGCCAGGACCCTCCAGCGTCACAACTACTACGCCCCAGAGTTTACAGAAACTTTATATTATTACGATTGTGAAATGTCGGCGATGGTGTTGGAGGATTTACGCCCAGCGTGTGTGGTTTGGCGACAGTTAATTGTAAAAGAATTGCGGCAACCAACACATGTGGTGATAGCAGTAGGGGAGTATTTAGCAAGAGTGCTCTTTCACACCTCAGATTTATATCTTGCACCGGAGCAAAAAAAACATGAGACGCGGCGATTTGTGAATGTTGAAATGTGTGGAATTACAGAAGATCTCTTTTTTACCGATCCCTATATGGTGCATGAGAGGAATAATTATGAGGTGGAAATGGAAAAAGATGTACAATTCCTTTTAAGGGATGATATTGAATTACGGCGAGCTGTGGCTATGTTAAAGTATATATTTATGACAAGAGCCGAAGCATTATTACATGGAGATATTCATACAGGTTCTGTATTTGTAGATATTTCTAATTTTAATTCAACACGAGTAAAAGTGTTTGATGCAGAGTTTGGTTTTTATGGTCCAATGGGATTTGATGTTGGAACTGTGGTGGGAAATCTTTTGATAAGTTATATTGCTTTTCCAGCATTGCTACGGCAGAAAAAGCTGGAGATAGAAAAGGAAGCCAAAGAGAAAGAAAATAATAATAATAATAATAATAATAATAATAATAATAATAATAATACTCAGCACTCAGCGGTGTCGCCGACTGCAGCATTAGAGAATATTATAATATTTTGGCGTGCTTTTTCAAATCACTTTCTTCAACTGGCAAAATCTAATATAAGTGATAAAGCCTTTGCAGTTTCTGGATATGCGGAACAATTTATTCAAAATATTGTTTGGCCTGATACTATTGGTTTCGCTGGTGCAGAATTAATTCGTCGTACTGTTGGTCTTGCCCATGTTGCAGATCTTGATAGTATCCAAAATACAGATGAAAGATTACAAGCGAAGCGAGCGGCAATAAAATTAGGACGAAAATTAATTTTGGAAGCAAAGAATATTACTGGAGTTGAGGAATTAATCCGCTGTGTTGAATAAACGTTGTGTTTGTTTTGTTTTAATATTTTATCTGTCGTTTTACCTTTTTTTTTTAGGTATTTATTATTATTTATTATTATTTTAATTTTTATTTTCTCGGAGATATTGTTTAAAGGAAATGGTTTAGGCGTTGGTAACACGTCTCATCTTTATCATTACTTTTACTCTTTTTTTTTCTTTTTTTAAACCCTCTGATAGCATATTATTTATTTATTTATTATTATATTTGAGAGTTGGTTTGTTTCTTCTCCTTTCTAATTTTCTTCTATAAGACTTTGTCTATATGTCTGTCTGACCGTTAATTATCTAAATTAAGGCATCAATTAATATATTTATTTTGTTTTCACCCCTGTATAACTAAAATGATATTGACATGGATCTCATTGTTTACTATCTCTTATTATTTATTTTTGTTATTATTATTATTTTTATTATTATTATTATTTGTTTGCTAAATATGTGTTTTTTTTTTCTTTTTCTTTCTTTTTATTTCTCTTTCTCTTTCTTTTATTGTTATTCAAGAAATTAGCAGGGAGGGGGAATTTGTGGGGGGAATTGCGATCCCCCAAGTAAGGAAAAAAAAAAAAAAAAAAGGAAAAATAGGGGGAAAGGAAAAAAAAAGAAATAAGAATAATAATAACTATAATTATTATTATATATACAATAAAAAAAAAAAAAAGAAAAAAAAAGTTTGATTTAAAAAGGAGAAAGAAAGAAACAAAAGACGAACGACAAACAAACAAAAAAAAAGGTTTATCAAACATCTGTAAAATCAATAAGATTTCTTTTTTTTTTTTGAAAGATAATTTTGGCTGTGTCTTGATATCCCTTTTTTTCTTTTCGTTCTTCTATTTTAGTCGTTGCTCTTTCTTTCTATTATTATCAGTTCTTTTTTGCTTTCGTTCTCTATTTATAGCCTTTCTCTCTCTCTCTCTCTCTCTTTTTCCTTTTTTTTTTTTCATTTATCATTATTATTTATTTCTCTTTTCTCTTAGGAGGGATAACACTGGGAGTCAAGATCAATCATCATCGTTCCCCCCATTTCGTTTTACTTGTGTGTGCGTAATTTAGGGAAAAGTTAATTAAATTAAATTAATAAGGAAAAAAAATAAAGAAGAGGAAAAGAAGAAAAGGCAGCAGAAGGAATAAGTAAGAGGAATAAGAAGATATACATTTATAAAGAGAACTTTTGTGTGTAAAAACAAAAGTACAAAAGGGAGGGGGAAAAAAAAAAGAGAGAACGAGCAAAGGTGCGTGGAAAATTAAAATTCAATTGCATAAAAAAAAAAAAAAAAAAAAAAACGACAACAATAATTAAAATAAAAACAACAACAAATAGCCAGCACTTATCATCAGGTAAACCTCGTTTCTTTTTTTTTTTTTTTCTTTTCCTTTTTACATATCTCCACTCTTTCCTCCTTTTTTCTAGTTTTTTTTTTTTTTGTCTTTTCATTCCCCATTTTATATATATATATATATATTGCTTTATATATATATATATTATTATTTTTTTGTTTTTGTTTTTGCTGCCTGCCTCTCTGTTTTTCTCTACCTATATCTTTATCTATTTCTCTGTATTTGTGATTTTGTACGGAAACACCGATGGACTGCACCACCGCCGTTGTTGACAGATGTTCTGCGAATGTAATAAATTCCCAAAGATGCTCAGAAAGACATATGACGATCAAAAATCATAATTATAATGATGATAATACTAGTAATAGTAATAGCAACAGTAGTAATAATAATATTAATATTAATAATAACAGTAATAATAATAATAGTAATACAGCTATTGCTGCGATAACAGGGAATAATAATAATAATACTATTAATACTTTTACTGCTACTCCAATCATAACAACGACGACACCTACAACTACTTATAATAGTTCACATAATAGCAGCAGAGTAAGTAGACGCCGTTCACTTTTAGTCCCTATGCGGCAGTCCCCTACATTTAATGAAGGGGCCGCCTCACATGGAGGATTTTCTTCTAATAGTAATTTATATAATAGTCAAACTTTATTATATTATAATAATAATAATAATAGTCAAACTGTAACATCCAAGACATTACGTGAGGGAGATTGTGGGAGAGGAAATAATACATCACTTAGTAACACTCGTACTCTATCTGACCCAGCTGACTCAGAATGGAGTAATAATAATAATACTAATGATAATCATAATAATAGTAATAATAATAATAATACTATTATTTCACCTGTTCCTGCTACTATTGCAACTTCAGTTGTTTTTTCTAATTCTACAAGAAATATTTCTACTCCTGGACAATTAGGATTAAATGATACTATGTTAACTGTAGGAAAGAATCTTGATGGAGGAAGCAATAATGGAGAAGATATTCGTGGTGCGGTGACTCATTTTTATGGTCCAAATTATTTAGGTCGAAGTGAGTGGCATCGTAATAATAGTCAAAATAATTATAATGACTCTATTGGTAATAATAATTGTAATAATAATAATAATTGTACAACGACAGCTACATGTACGAACAATAACAATATTATTACTGCTACAAGTTATAATAATAATAATAATAATAATCATTATAATAATAATGGTATTACTTCACCACAGGTTATTCATAGTTCACCTCTTCATCAGGCATTTGGTGGTAATGTAAGTCAACATCGTATTATTGGTAATGGTAATGGTGGAGGAGGGACTTATTATCACTATAATAATAATAATAATAATAATAATAATAATAATAATAATAATAATAACAACTATTATCATTCACATCATCGAGGCTCTCGTCGTAATCATCGAAGATATGGAGTGGGTGCTGCTGCAGTTGAAGCTATTAGAAATCGTACTTGGCAAAATGCTTTTTCTCCACAACATAGCAATACAGTATCTCCATCACTTAAAAGTCGTAAAATACATTCTCATATAAATTGTAGTAATGAACCAGAACATCGTTTAAGTTTTCAAGTTCCATTACCTCGATCAAAATCTGGATTAACTCTTACTCAATGTACAATAACTCCATGTACAATAACTCCATGTGATGGAGTATGTGGTGGTGGTGGTGGTGGTAGTAGTAGTAATACAACAATGCAATGTAATTTAATAGGTTCAGAGTCTGATAATATAAATACATTAGATAATAGTACTTATGCTGCATTTCGTCTTTCAAGTATAGCACCTTTTTATGATTGTGCTATACAACAATTAATAATTGAATGTGAAAGACGGGTAGCTAATGCAACAGAATTAGCACGTAGTAAAGCATATTTACAAGATTCTTATAGTCTTCAAAAACAGCAACAATTAAAACAACAAAACGAACAGGAACAACAAAGAGAACAATCTATCAGTACACACTCATTTGATATGCAAAGTCCATATACTTTTAAATTATCTACAGTTTCTCCAATAAAAAATTCTCCATTTTATGGACCTACTTTTTCCTATATGCGTTCTATAGAGGAAGATATGACACCCAAACAAAGGAGTATTACTGAAGAAATTTTGGGTTCATCTAATACATTAGGAAATAGTAAACGAAAAGAAAATTTTAATGAAATAGAACCTTATTCTACTGGAGTTGGAATTAATGGTGGTTTATTTACTTTAATTTCAGAAGATACTCCAGAACTTGAAACTACTTCTTTAATGGTACAACAATTAATTGAATCTATTGGTTTAAATATATCATATGGAGATACTGCACCTATGGTATTAATTGGGGCATTGGTATATATGTCACGTATTACTCTTCAATGTAATTCAGAATATTCTAGTGTAACAACTGCTAATTGGTATCGTTTAATTACAATAGCAATTTTAATTGCAACTAAAATGTACGTGGATGGACCACGACGAATGAATGAACGATTTGCCACCGCAGCTGGACTTACATTAAAAGAAATTAATAAACTTGAGTTGGATTTCCTTTACCTCGCTGATTTTGATCTTCTTATAAGAGAAGAAGAGGTAGAGGCGTGGGTGGAGTGGATGGAGTCAGTGGCCAGGCGCCGCAGCATGACAACACCTCTTCGTACATTTATATTTGGAAAAAGTAGTGATAGTATGTCAAATGCTACAACTCCAATGTCTTCTTTTGCTGGAGATGATGTCTTTTTACGCTCCATTACACACGTGGCCTCTGGGACGTGCCCATCCACGCCACTTTCTTTAACACCAGCGAATGCTACACCTTCACTTGGCGCCCATGCCCCGCATCGTCTCTCACTTTCTTTTGCCCTCGATAGTTCCCACAATAATAATAATAATAATAATAATAATAATAATAATAATAATGAGGCCCCCTCCCCAGCTGTGGCCCCGCTGCCAGCCCCAGTGGACCCCCCGCGGCCGGAGCGTCTCTTCTCTGCTGTGCACCTTCCCCGCGAGCCCGCCACCCCCCCGCCCCCGCCCTCGCCCCCGCCCCCGGCCCCCCTGGAGCCCCTCTCACCTGTGGGCTTCTTCCGCCGCCGCCGCCCCTCCCGGGCTGAGCGATGTGAGTTTAATAATAATAGCAGTGGTAGTGGTGCCACATGCCCGCAGAAGACACGAGGCAATACAATAGAAGAAGAGGAACATGAGGAAAAAGAGGGAGGAGAAATTATTCGAATGTCAACTTCACAGAATGGCAACCATAAGGAGAAGAAGAAGAAGAACAAAATGATGAGCTTCCATAATTTTAGTAGTGATATAGAGGAGGAAGAATATGATGATTTTTCTGAAGATGAACGAATGAAATCCCCACCGCACCGGGTACTAAATGTTCTTTCACCGCCTACTGTTCAAACGGGTCAATTTCCTACTTCTGCCGCACCTTATTATCCCTATAAATCAAATGATAACCAAGTTAATAATAATAATAATAATAATAATAATAATAAGACTACAACAGGTATGACGTTATCAAATACTGTTTCTAGTTCTGGAAAATGGAAGAGAATGGTGTCACAGGTACGGGATGTGATTGGGGCTACACGATCTTTTGTACAAAGTACTCCACTTAATGTTTTGTGTATTGGTGGAGCCGATAGAAATCAAAATAACGATAGAATTGAACGAGAGAAATTTAGAAATTACAATGGTATTAATGAAATTAAGAAAGGAGAAAAAAAAGAAGGTGGGTACTTAAAAAAAAATGTGAAGGATGAGAAAGACTATGAAGAAGACGAAGACGAAGATGATGATTATTATTATGAGGATAGTCATGATGCTTTTGAAGATGATTTTGATGATGCCAGTGATGACTTTTTCACTCGTTCCCATCATGTACCGACACATTCCCCTCCAATTTGATATATTATTTGATAAGTGAAGAAAAAGAAAGAAAATATGAAAACTCCCTTTCCAGTTAGTACAACTCTGAGGTTAAAGCAAACAAGTAAGTTAAAAAGATAAAGAATGAGGACGAAGGGGGATATATATCTATATGGCTAAAACCACGAAAAAAGAGGAAAAAAGTTTTTAAAAAAAGGAAATTTCAATATTATTAGTATCAGTAGTAGATGAAAAGAAGAGATGGAGATAAATAATGATAGTGATGGAGGAAAGCAAAAGAAAAAAAAAAAACTGAAAAAACTGAAAAAAAGAAATGAAAGGCCATGAATAAAAGAAAAAATCTTTTTTTTTTTTTTTTGCTGTTTTTTTCTTTTTTTTTTTTCTTTTTTTTTCTTTTCTTTCCCTATGTTTGGATTTTTGTGAGTGTTATTTTCGTCGTTGAAAAGACTCACTCACTCACTCACTCACTCGTACAGAATGTCTGGGTAGAAGAAAGATGAATTATACGTATTTCTAATTATATATATTTTTTTATTTTATTTTTGTTTTGCCGATCAATGGGGCGAAAGTGGGAGGATAAGCTTTTTTTATGTTCGGCATACTATTTATTTATTATTGTCATTCATACTATTATTGTTGTTATTATTATTGTTTAATTTATTTTCTCTTTTTGTTTCTTTCATTCTTTCTATAATACCCTCCTACACTCCTCTTATCTTTTTTTTTTCTTTTAAATGGGGTTTCTTTTTTTTTTTTTTTTTTTGCAGTTGCCGCGATGATAAGCAAATAAAGAAATAGTGAAGGAAAATAATTCGGATAGTGAAGATGTAAGAAAAAAAAAAAAAAAGAAGAAAAAGGAAATAAATAATAAAAAGAAAAGTAAGTAAAATAAATAAATAAACAATAACACAGTATTGAGGCTTGCATTTAAGAGTTGTGACACTTATGCGAAGACCAAGACTTGCTGTGATTGTTATTATTATTATTATTATTTTTCAATTTTATTGTTATTATTCCTTTTTTTTTCTTTTATATATATATATATATATATATATATATATGCCCTATTTTCTTATATTATTTTCTTGATTTTCTTAGAGAAAGCGTTAAAAAAAAAAAAAAGGAGAAAAAGGAAAGTAGAAGGGGCAATTTATCCTCTCTTAATGTAACTTCATTGCTTGTTTTTGCTTTTTTTTTTTTTTTTTTTTATAATGCATTTTCTATTCCTTTTTTTTTTTTTTTTTTTTTTTCTCTCTTTGTGCTGTTGCTTTATATTCCTTCTATTTTTATATAGGAAATTGTTTTTCCTGTGCCTTTTTTTTTTTTCTTTCTATTCTATCACAAGATTTTAATCTCTTAAATTGCTTTTTTTTTTTATCTTCCCTACAGAAACCTCATTTCATTTCTATTTGTTTATTCTTTGCTTGATTCTTTTTCCTCTTATTATTATAATTATAATTGTTATTATTTGCATTCATTCAAACACCAAAAAAGCAGAAAAAAATAAAATAAAATAACAACAACAACAAAAAAAAAAAAAAAAAGAAAGCAATAATAATATTTATTGATATAATTGGAATAGAATCAAAAGTAAAAAAAAAAAAAAAAGACGAAAACGATGCGAGTGTATTATTTTTATTATTTATTTATTTCGATGATGATTATGAGAATAATGTAGAGAGAGAGAAAGTAAAAGGATGCTAAACAACAACAAGGAAAAAAAAAAACAAGATTATATAATCTATGAGATGTGAAGAAAATTTGAATGTGGGAAATATATAAAAAAAGGGAGGAAATGAATTAGTGTTTGTTGTTGCTCTTTTATTTATTTTGTTTGCGTATGTTGCTATAAGAAAAAAAAAGAGAGATAGTATTTATAAATATATATATATATATATATTATATATATATTATTATTATTATTATTATTAATCACCACCAAAGAAGGAATTAAGAGAAGGGGGAAAAGTGAAAGGAAAAAAAAAAAAAAAAAACGATTTATTATTGAGTATGAACGTTTTCGAAGGTATATCACGCAAAATTCTATTCTTTTATTATTATTATCTATAATGTTTTTTTTTTTTTTTCTATATGATTTTAATAATTATATGATTGAATTTATTGATGCCTCTTTTTACTAGTGCCTTATAATTATTATTGCTATGCTTTTTTTTTGATTTTTTTTTGATTTTCTTTAACACATAACGGCAGCGAGAAGATCTAAGGAAACGAAAAAAAAAAAAAAAAAATCTTTGCTTTTAAGAAAGTGAAAAAAAGAAAAAAAAAAGTTGAAAAGAAAACATATTTCAAATGAAAAGTAAAGTTGTAAAGCCTTCAGGTGGTAAACGCCGAAAAGACCCACACAATAAAGCAATTTCTAAAATTAAAAAAATAACCCCTCCAATATTTGATAATACCAATACTCCTCTAAGTATGACTGAAACAGAACATACTATGATGAATTATAATAATAGTAATAAAACTACAATGCATCCAAGTTCATCAGCATCATCCTCTTCATTATTATTATCATTAGGGACAAGTCAAAATGAAGCAAAAGATATTTCACAGCAATCAAGAGAATTACCCGACGGTGAGGGTTTATTTCTTCAACATAATTCTGAATTATTAGAAACGGAGGCCAATGATTGTAGTTGTACCTGTACAACACGTAAGAATGTACGTAAAGGAACAAAAAATAAAAAGAAATGTAAATCAACTGTACTGAATGAGAAAGATGTAGGAAATAATAATAATAATAATAATAGTAATAATAATAATAAGAAAAAGTCAAATTCATCTCGATTTACAATAAAAAAGGGTAAAACAGGGAAGCAAAGAGGAAAAACACCAAATTCTACACCTGGGGAAAGTACTCTTACAGGTGTAGAAACTGTAAAAAAAGGAAAAGGAGAAGTAAAAAAGAGTAATTCTGCAGTTTTAACTAATATTCAATTAGTTCAACATCCTTCTGGAAGTAAAAGTACACCAGTTTTAATGCATGTTGTAGAAAATAGTATTTCAGATATTCAAATGATTAAAGCATCACGAGCTTCAGATACTTATCCCATGGTTTCTTCTCGTTTTTCTTCAAACTTTGGTAATTCCACTAGAGATAATAATAATAATACGAATATGGAAGATACTTCTGGAATTCAAACTTCAATAATAGCAACATCACTAGCTTCTCCATATTCTTCTCCTAATTCTTTAAAAGATCCAATAATATCAGAAAGTGCACATATACAAAAATATTCTGTAATGCCTCCACCAACTATTCCAAGAGAAAGTCGAATGAAACAACAAACACAAACAACACCTGCAATGTCTGCAAGACCTGTTTTAACTACATTACGTGGTCCTTCAGCTCCTTCTCTTAGTTCAACATTTGATCCTTCATTATCATTATCATTATTAATAAATTCTAATTCTAACTCTCCTAATGATGATAAATTAAAACGACGCAGCCCACACTTATCATTAGAAGATGCTCTTGACGGATTACGACCTAATAATTTTTTATTTCCAACCCGACAAATTCTTGGTAGAGCTTTAGCCTCACCCGCAGAGAAGGAACGCACGGCAACAATTGTATTTGATTTAGATGAAACATTATGTAATAATCGTGGGCATGGGGCAGCTATTATTCGGCCTGGTGCAGCTGAAATGTTAAAACATCTTCGCTCATTATATCCACATCCAATATTTCATCCACAAGATGCAACAATACAGAATTCTTCTTCTTCTTCTGCAATAAGTAGACCTCCATGGGCGGTAAAAAATAGTAATAGTTATTATAATTTTAATACAGTTTCAGAGCAACAACAATTACAACAAGGTAATAATAATAATAATATGCTTCGATTAGAATTAATCATATGGACGGCTAGTATGGAAGTTGTAGCTCGCCCCGCAATTGCTCGATTAGATCCTGATGGAACAATATTAGATGATGTTATTTATCGTGATATTCGTTGGTATCGAGAAGGAGGTTATACAAAAGATTTACGTCGAATGGGCCGACATTTAGATCGTATTGTTATTATTGAAAACGCCCCATCCTCTGTTTCTCTTAATAGACGTAATGCTATTTTAGTAAATGATTTTGTAAATAATCGCGGGGATCGGCAACTTTATATTGTACGTTCTATTCTACAAGATTGGTTGGAGCGGGTAAATATATGTATAGTACATCGATATTTTTGTCAAATAGATCAACGGCGGCAGTCGCGTATTATACAAGATGGTGGTGAAAGTCCTGAGCCGGATCAACCTCATACTAGTAATCCTGCTAATAATAATTCTAATAATAATAATTCTAATAATAATAATAATAATAATAATAGTATTATTAATAATAATACAATGCCCCTGGCTACCCAGCGTTGCATCTCACTTCAAAGCTCTGTGGCCCGCAGTCGAGGGGAGGCCTCTGTTGCCTCTTCTTCTTATAATAATAATTTAGCTTCTCCTTCTTCTTCCTCTTGTAATAATAATAATAATAATAATAATAATAATAATAATTTAATTTGTGGGGTGCTGCGGGAGTTGGAGGTGGGGGCCTCTGCTTTACACTTTCTCGCCTATCATCCGTTTCTTTCTCCCGCCACCCGCTACGTGAAATTATCAGCGTGGAAGAAAGCGAGAGCAATTCATATGATGGGGGCTGCTTATAATAATAATAATAATAATAATAATAATAATAATGTGGTGGCGGAGGCTGGTGTGTTAAATAATAGTACTACAATTAGTATGAATAATAATAATAATAATAATAATAATAATACTATTGGTTCTCAGTCTCGTGGAGTAATTATTGCAAAACCACGTGGGCACCGTTTATTTGCTCAAATGGCTCGTGTACCACGTAAATTACGCCATTATAATTGAAGGATATCACTTTAAAAAAAAGAAAAAAAAGAAAATTATGAAAGGTTAGGATTTAAATATAGGTTTTTAAAGGAAGAATATATATATTATGGAAATTTATACGCATATATATTTATTATATATTTATATCGTATTCTTTCACTCCATATATATATATATATATACCTTCAGGATTACTCAAAGTATTATGTGCTTAGTAGAAATTTATCTATTTCTGTGCAATATTACAAATATGTATGTATTTATTAATTTGTTTTTTTTTTACCCCCTTCCCCCCCTCATTCTTTTTGATGTCTTCCATATATTATTTTTATTTCTCTACTTTTATTTTATTTTTATTTTTATTTTTTTCGTTTGCTATGTGTTTTCTTAATTCCTTTTTTTATCGACAAAAAAAAAAGGAATGAAAATTTTGAGGGTCGAGAAATGTGAAAGGGAGAAAGAAACAAAAAAAAAAAAAAAATAGGGGGGAAAAAAAAGAAGAAAAAAAAAAAGAAAAAAAATTAATTTCATTTATATATATATATATATGTGAATAGTCCGTTTTTGAACAATACATAATGGCTTCATGTTTTTTTTTTTTTTTTTTTTGTTCGTTCTTTTCTTTCCAGTGAGTAGTTATTCCTATTATTATTATTATTTTTTTTTTTTTAGGCCTTAATGCCTTTTAAAGAGAAATGTGAAATGCTAAAACAAAAAGAGAGAAAAAAAAAAAAAAAGACGGCCATAATAATAATAATAATAATAATAATCAAAAAAAAAAAAAAAAAAAGAATTGAAAGGGTTCTCTCAATATGTGCTTTTTTTTCTGCTACTTAACTACTGACTTATTTACCCAACCTCTAATAATAAAAGTCTTGGACTATTTTAATTTTTTTTTTTTTTCTTTTTTAGTTTAAACCCCCCACCCCCCTTTTTTTTTTTTTGAAAGTTTTTTTTTTTAAATATTATTTCCCTTATTTATTTATTTATTTATTGAACTTTGTGATGAAATGAAATTTGGTAGTAGTTCAACACTGATACTAAAGAGGGGGGGAAGGGGGTATTAAATAAATGTCTATGTATATATATATATATATATATATATATATTAATTATGTGTTTTAAATGTGAAAGATTACATTTCTATATATATATATATATATATATATAGAGAGAGAGAGAGAAAGAAAAATCATTTTTTTAATTATGTTGGTTTGTGTGTTTTGGCTTTTCTGTGATTTATATTGTTATTATATTTAATTCTGATATAAAATTCGGATTACGGCATCTACGTTCTTTTTTTTTTTTTTTTTTTCCTTTCTCCCCTTAATACAATGTTTTTATGATTTTATTTCCTAATTTCATTTTTTACGTTTATTATTATTGTTATTATTTCATATTTATTGTTGTAGTAATGTTAATACGACGATATATATATATACATATATATATATATATATATTTCTTTTCCTCTTTTATTATATTTAATTATATACATTTGCTCCTTTTTTTTTTATTATTTCTTTTTATATAGTTATGTATGTATTTATCTATATATGTGTTTTTTTGCGGTTTCTTTTATTTATTATTTTTTTTTTTTATCAGTCTTTAAGATTAAAAAAAAAAAAAAAAAAAAAAATTGTTAGTTCACATCAATTTTTTTCAGTTTTCTAAAAATCGTTTTTTTTTTTTTTTTTTTCGCTGCTGTGCCTACAATTTTTTTTTTCTTTTTCTCTCTCTTTTATTTTTATGTTTTAATATGTGAAGAAATAAATTGCCGCCTTTTAAAAAATTTTTCTCTTCCTCTTTTTTGTTTTTATAATTGAACTCACATAATAATAATTATTATTATTATTTAAATATATTTATTTCCCCCCTAACCCCTTATTTATTCTCTTTTCTTTCATTTATTTTTAAGAGTAAATACATTTAAAAAGAAAAAGAAAATACACAGTATATAGTTTCCCTTTCTGTATATATAAATATAAAAGATATATACAAATATAAATATAAATATAAATATATATTTTTGGTTTTAATGTCTTTATCTTCTTCTATTAGTTTTGTGTCCCTAGCGCTCCTTCGCACTCGTCGTGAATTTAATTCCGCTGCATTTTTAAGAGAAAAACAAAAAATAGAAAATGTTACACCATTCTTCGCCTCTCTTTCTCCAATACATTTTAAATTATCTAATAATAAAAATAATAATAATAATAGTAATTTAGTGAGTTCAGGAATAAATGAAGAAATTGGTATTTATGATATGAGAGAAATATCTCTACGTCACGCTCTACGTCAGGCGAAAATAAAAAATGTTAATAATTCTATAAATATTACTAGTGAAAAGAAATGGGAAGGTTCTAATAATAATAATAATAATATTTTTTCTTATTATAACTTTATATCAACTAACATTGTTAATACACAATTGAGATCATGGCATTTAATTGCAAATCTTAAACATGCTGTAATGCATTCTAATAATGGTGAAGAAAATGAAAATAATAATAATAATAAACAAGAACTTATATCAAAATATGAAGTAGAAAAAGAAAAATTAATAATGTGCGATTTTACAAATAATAAAAAAAAACTTGTAACACCTTCTGATATTGGGCGTTTGGTACGACATTCTATTCGTACTATTCAAAAATATGGATCAAAAAATATTAATAATATAAATACTGTAGAATTAAAAAGAAAAAAAGAAGAATCTAATATATCTCTTTTAGAAGAAGTTGTAGAAGGAAAAAAAATGCAACTTGATAATAATGATAATGATGATAATAACGAAGCTATAATACATAATAGTATATTAACCATTTCAAATGAAGCATTATTATCATATATTTTAGATAATAATAATAATAATTATAATGTAAAAATGCAAAATGGGACAAAGGCTACACTTGAACCTTTAAGATATATTCTTAGTAAAACTTTACAATCTTCTTCTCACTTATTTCATATAACATTTGAAACAATTGTTCGACAAGGTCAAGAACGTTTAGCTTTAGAACTTTTTCGTCGTTGGTGGCGGCATAATCCGCATTTATTTCCTATAGAACTTGAATTACATCATGAGGAGGAAATTTCTTGTTTAATTTATCAAATGAGAAAAGAAGGTGAAATGAATGATAATATATTAGATTCTATTGCAAATCGTTTAAAACAAGTTCCTTATAAAAAATATATGATAACATCAGCACTTTTTACGCGAGTTATAATGGTAGCAATTCGTTTAAATGATCCTATATTAGAAGAGAAATTTATTTTACAAGAGTTAATTTATAAAGGAATATATAAAATGGTTTGTACTAGTGATATAGATAATGAAAATTCAATTTCTTCAGATTCTGATTTGCGTTTTCATATTTTTAAAGAAAAATATGAAGATTGGTTAGTTCTTTTTGGAGCTATTGCAGCTGCGGCATTAATTGAACGTTATATTGAAAAATTTATACGAGATCAACGTATTGGAATTGCCTATGAACGTCAAGTTTCTAATACTCGTGAGGAATTTATGACGCTTATGAACAAAGTTTGCTCTGCCCATAACCCACAATCTTTTCATTTAAATCATTCAAAAGATAAAAATAAATCATTAGATTCAAAAAAAAATATAATTCCTATAGGTTGGGCGAAACTTCTTTTTACAACTATATTTCGTTGTTATGAAGAATCTGGTGTGTTTCATGCTTCTCCTGTACGTCGTCCTGGTAATTCTGCAATTCTTTGGAAACAAATTCATTTACGTTTACTTCGACAATTTCCTCATGTTTTTCATGCTGGAAATACTGTAACAATATTACTTTCATTTGCAGCACTTGAGGAGGCTTCTGTTTCCTCTACAGGAACGCATAGAATGTCTTTTTTTGGAAAAGAAGAAGCCTTATGTCGATGGCGTCTTGAATGTCTTAATTCACAACAAGGAATTAATAATAATAATAATTTATTACCTTATACATTAAGTGATCTTCCTCGTGTCTCAAGACGTTTACAGGCACGTTTTATTACAGCACATAGTAGTCTTTCAAGTAATAATAATAATAATAATAATAATAATATGGATTTTATTGAAAATAAAGGAAAATTACATTGGAAACAGAGAGAATTATTTGGTACTCCATTAACTATTTCTGCTTCTCAATTAAGTATTCCTATATTTGTAACTGCAGAAGAAGTAATACATTATACCGAAGATGCTTTTGATGAAATTGAAACAATTAGAAAAAGTGTCATGGATATATTTCGAGATCATACTTCATTACCAATATTATATCCTGAAATTCCTTCTAATATTGTAGACCCACGGGAGTATCGAACTCGTGCTGATATTGTCGCAGAAGCCTCTCAATCCTCTATTTATTTATTATTACGTCTTGTGACCCTTTTAGCCTCACTAGGAGAACCACCTATATCCTCCCCCTGTTTATTTAAAATAAAAAAAGACGAAGCAGAAAAAGAAAATGATGAAAATGAAGAGAAAACAACGTATTCTAATTCTAATTCTAATAATAATAATAATAATAATAATAATAATAATAATAATTTCCCACTCCTAGAGTGTATTATGAAAGATATTCTCCCCTACTGTCACCCCAGCCTCGCCTCATACCTACGCCGGGCGAGTGTCACACTTCTCTCTAGGAGTGGAACTGTAGGGCGGGGGGCGCTGGTGGCCTCCCACGGGAGTAATTTACTTCAAGAGTTATCCGAGGCGGCGGCACTGGAGCGGGTGTTAATTTCATTACTGTGGACTGCTGAGGGTGGGGTGGGCAATAGTGAAGAAGAGAATCATAATAATAATAATAATAATAATAATAAGGAAAAAGAAAAGGAAAAAGAAAATATATTACAAATTAATCGGTATTCATTTGGAAGTGGGTCACTGGCGTGGCGGGTGGTGGCGCAGCATCGGCGGGTGATTGTATTTAGTGGAAATGGGGCATTATTAGATATGATACTTTCACATTTGGTAACTCTTGCGATAGCGATTCCAGATGATTATAGACGTGTTATTTATGTTTCAGAATATATGTATGGTTTAGATTCTAATAATAATAATAATAATAATAATAATAATAATAATAATAATAATTTAGAAGATTATAGTATAATTTCATCACTTCGTAATGAATTAGGTTGGAATCCACCACCTGCAGTACATTTATATATTTCTTTACTAGAGTTACTTAGTTGGGTTGTTGAAGAAGCAGAAATCAAGGAAGAATTTAAAAAAAATAATAATGAAAATGATGATTCTGAAAATAATAGTAATAATAGTATACCTTCTCTTACAATGACAGCACATAATTGGTGTATGGTGCAACGTTACCTTCGTATTCAAAAGTCTTCTACTTTTTCAGTTTTACCACCTTCTTTGTTAGAGCGTATATGTCTTATTCTTGTTCATAGTTGTCCAGATGTAGAGTTGATTATAATATCTTTTTTATCATTATTTCAGAAACCCCAAATTCAAAATGGTAATAATATAAAAAAATTAAGTGAAGAATTAATAGAAAAAGGAGATAAAGTTTCTTTTGTAACACCTAGGTTATTAACAAGTCTTTGTAATTTGTTATTCTTAAATGGTATAAATGGGGAAAAAATCATAGAATGGAGAAAACAAAATGGAGCCCCTTCTTTTGGTGAAAATAATAAAAATAATAATATCGTTAAATCACTTTATGATTGGCATCTTGAATTTTTTCAGAATTTACTACCAATAATAGTTTCTGATTCTCAAGAAGAAAATTCCATTAATAGTACAGATGATGATGAAAATAATAATAGTGCTGAATCTACTAATAAAATTCATATAGCAACTTACTTATTAGGTAGTATTGTTCTTGATGTATTATTAACTGACAGTAGGTGGAAAAGTTTACAAAGTGATAATTATTACGTCTCATTATTTGCTAATACAGCTAAAGAATCCGTAAAAAGAGTTCATACTTTAACTTCCATACACAATAATAGAAATAAAAGAAAACATGAAAATAATAATAATAATAATAATAATAATAATAATAATAATAATTCATTTCCATTAGGAGTTGTTTTACCATCACGACAATTAGCTTCTGCTTATCCTGCTGGTGTACGACAGCGTGTAACAAATATTCGTGATGTAATTCGAGAAATGGGAACTGAGAAAAGAAAACAACTTCGTCAGTCATTTTCAGAGGAAAAACAAACAAGTGAAAATACATTACTTGGAATATATTCCTTAACAGATGATGATGATGATATAGTGCGTCTTTTTACCAATTAAAAAGAATAAGATTGTAAGAAGATTTAATTACTAGGTATGTTTTTTTTTTTTTTTTTTTCTGATTTGAAATTTATAGTTTTAATATTTTTAATTTGTTATAGTTACCATGCAGTTATAAATATCCTCTTTAACCGAGTTTTTTTTTTCTTTTCTTTATTTGCTTTTGGTTGTTTAAAATTAAAATTTTTTTATTGTATTTTTGTATTTTTGTATTTTTTTAAATATCGCATAACCCTATTAAAATAATATGCGTATTGAAAAAAAAAAAAAAAGGAGGGGGGGGAAATCTATTTATACTATCATACTCACACATATACATTTTCTCTAAAAAAAAAAAAAATATATATATATAGATTCTTTGTGTCTTTTTTTCTTTTTTTGAATATCTTTATTATTAATTTCAAAAAAAAAAAAAAAAAAAATTATCTTTTATCTCATGATTCTCTCTCCTCTTTATTTATTATTTCATGATTTTTCTTCTTTTTACACATATATATATATATATATAATAAACAAAAAAAAAAAGGGAAAGAAAAAAAAAAATAGTTAGAGTTTCCTCATTATGCAGCGTTACACACGCCGCTGTTTCCTACAATGGGGACCTGCCGCCACCGTCACAGGAGTTCCCGTCCCCCCACGCCGGCGAAGACAATTTATAACAAATGAAGGAAATAATAATAATAATAATAATAATAATTCTTCTTCTTCTTCCTCTTCTTCTTCTTCAAACCCCATGCGACCCCCAGCTGGGCTAACACGCAATTTATCCCAGCGAGAACAATACCGTGCGTTACAACAAGAAGAAGAAAATGAAATGTTACGCCGCGCCGTACCTGGTGAGTGGCTCTCCCCTGTCCCTAAGAAATATAGGTGTTATAATAATAATAATAATAATAATAATTATTATTATTATAACGGAATTGATGCCTACGGGTATGAGGAGAGGCCCCCAATTTCGCATGAAGAAAGAAAAGCAATGCTGCAGGCCGCCCTCGAGCATCAGGCCGCCTCCGTTGTAGAATTTACAGAAGGTGGAGAAAAAGATATTGACCTCGGGGGTTTACCTGAAAGTGAATATCACGGGAAAGAAGGATGGATGACAATTCCACGAGATTCTGCTTTATATAATTCGGTGATAGCGCGGGAGGAGTTGGAGTCACGCATCAGAAGTAACTCTTGGAGAGTGGCAAGACTTCAACAACATAAATTACAATTAAAAGAAGAATCAAAAGAGAAAGAAGGAAATAATAATTGTGAGGTAATTGATGAAAAGCGACGACGATTAAAACAGGATGAGGGAACCTATAGTAATATATTTGAAGGTGATTTATTAGAACCAAATTATGAAAGTATAGGACAACCTCGTTCTACTTATGGAATGAGAAAAATGTTTGTTTCAGGTTTAACAGGTTATCAAGGTATTATTACTAGAGAAGAAGAAGCACGTATTTGTGATGAATTATTATTTTTACTTCAAGATCGTAGAGCTGCATATATTGCTGAAGAAACACGTTATTGTATAAATTTATATGAAAAAGAATTAGGAATACCTGGTAAAGATACTTTAGCATTTTCTTTAAATCGTGCACCTTTTTTACAAGCTGTTTTATCTCGTTTTTTTAACCTTGGTCTTATTCCAAGTCCACCTAATATTTGTCAAGTAAGTGAAATGATTGGTAATTTTTCTGGTTATCCTGTTCATAAAAAACCTTCTACTATTGGACCATATGTAGGTATATTAAATCTTGTTTCTACAACTGTTATGCATTTACAACATTTAGAATGTCCTTGGTTTCCTCGTTTACATTTAAATCCAAGAAGTCTTTTTGTAGTAGAACAACCATGTCTTAGTGAATATAAAATGGGTTATAAACAAACACATCAACCATTTCATTCTTTTGAATATGGAACACGTATATCTAAAGATTATCGTATTGAAATTATGTTTGCAACAGTAGAAGCAGCTCAAATGCGTTATCTTAGAGAAGCTGTAGGACTTACTGAATATGCAGAAAAACGACAAATTGAATCTAATAATTCTAATGATAAAATTTTATTACCAAAATTATCAGAAAAATCTTCTTTTAAAGATATTAATAATAATAATAATAATAATAATAATAATAATAATAGTAATGTACAATCTAATTTTATAGGTTCTGCAGATAAATGGTTAGAACGATTAAGTCATAAATTACACGCTTCTGAAGAAGGTAATGAAATATCTGATAAAAATATCTGTATAGATGGAAAGGCACTTAGAGAAGAATTATTAGCTTCAGGTTGTATTGGAACAAAATCAAGAAAATTTGAAACAACAACAACAACAGAAACTAGTAAAGATGAATTAAATGAAAAAATTTCTGAAAATATGAGTCCAACACAGCGTCGAATGGCAGCTCTAAAGGCACGTTATGCTTTTGCAAAAAAATTAAAAGAAGAAAGAGGACCTCAAGTTTCATCAGGAGGTGTACGTGTAATTGAAGGATATTCTCCAAAGAAAAATTCAAAACTTTAATAGGTGTTTTTTTATTTTTTATTTTTTTATTTCTCGCTTTCATTAAATATCTCTTCAAATATTTAAATAAGTTTTATCACAGTTTTATTTATTTTTTATTATTATGTATTATATTCACATACATTAAATATATATATATATATTACTCCTTTTGTTTTACTTTTTTTTAGGGGGGAAATGCACAACAACAACAAAAAAAAAAAATAGATAATGATAATTATTTATTTTTTATTTTTTTCACTTTCATTATTACTCTTTCTCTCTTTCTCTCTTTCTCTCTCTCTCTCTTTATCTCTCTCTTTATCTTCTACCCATATAATTATTTATTAAACAATTAGCTAGATCCCAGGGTGAGGAAAAAACAAACAAAAAAAAAAATGTTGCGTTATAGTTACTGGTTGCTAGCTCCTCCAAAAGTTATTTGTTTAACAATGATTCCTAGTGGTGGAGCCATGACAGCGGCGCTTGAGCAACTTGGTTACACACCTTATACTTTTTGGCACACTTTTACCTAAGGCTGTGTGAGTACCCACCCACTGGAGTGGTGTATGGTATTAGATAAAAAGAAACGATTTAATCCTACAATACTTAATTCCCCTAATATAACGCCTAATAGTTATAACAATAGTAATAATTATAATAAAAATAATAATAAAATTAGTGGAGGATTTGATGCCTTAGTAGGGCCTCCATGTACTTAAGCTTTTGAATCTATTTTAAAAGAATGCCCACTTAGTACGCGTGTAATACTTGTAGAGGAATCTGATAAAGAAGCCTTGGCTGCTGATGCTGCCGAACTCTGGAGACCATTACTGCGAGAAACAGAACGCGCCGCACGACGACAGGCTTGGGTTCACTTACATCAAATGGTATTAAAGATGACATCTGGAATGACTGGATTTAATAACAATAATATTAATAATTATAATAATAATAATAGTATGGCAGTGGCAACACTTGAGGGGCTAGAGGCACGTGTTAAGGCGGTGGTGCCAAGTGATCGTTTATTAATTTATCACTACGGCGATGGTTGGGCCCCACTCTGCGCCTTCCTTCATCATCCTATTCCCGCTTATGTGTCTAATTCTTGTATTTCTAATTCGCTGCATGCGGCTCCCTCCGGTATTACTGGGGGGTGCCCCTCCCATTCCCCCGCGGGAGGGTGGGGCGCTGGTGGGCCCTCCTCGCCTGCCCGCCGGGGCCCTCGCCCTCTACTCCCCGGTGTGGGCCCAACTCCGGGAGGTGGTGGTGGCGTACCATAGGGACTACTGTGAGGCCTTCGCCCGGCCCTGGCAGAGGAGAGAAACTTATCCCTGCGCCAGGCGCTGGTGCTCGCGAAGAATACAACAATGAAATTTGAGGAAAAGTGGCGGGAGGGTGGGGGTGGGGGGGGCTTGGGGCAGCAGGGGAGGCATTCTCTCGCTTTGGTGATGATAATAATAAGGAGGAGGAGGAGGAGGAGGATACGAGGTAAATAAATTACGGTGGAGAGAGGGAGTATTATAGCGGTAATATATAGTAGTGGAGGAAGGAAAGAAAGAAAGAAAGAGAGGATTATGATATATTTATATTTATTTATATATTTATTTGTTGCAATTTTCACATATTCAGTTTTGTACTTTTTTTTTTTTTTTTTGTTATTATTGGGTTTTTTTATTGTTTTTATTATTATTATTATTATTTTTTTTTTTTTATGGTTTTTTTTTAAACCCTTTTCTGGGTTATTGTGAGTGAGTTTGTTGAAAAAAGAAATTTTTGGAGTGTGTATTATTATGAGAATAATTTTATTATTATTATTCTGCTATTACGTCATTACGTTATAAGAAATCTTTGTTGTGGTAATTGTTATTTTTTTGTTTTCTTTAATATATTTCTTTTACATTACTTTTTTTTCTATATTTCTATATATATTTTTTTTTCTTCTGTCTAACCCCAAAAATTAAAAAAGCAGCAGGAACGTAAACGATTACAACGACTAAAAAAGAAAAAAAAATATATAAGGTGAAAAGACTAAACACCAGAGTGAATTTAAGTTTATTTCATCATCAAAACAAGAAAAAAAGAAACAAATAGAGTGTGGGAGAGAAAAAAAAAAAAGTATTTTTTTTCTCTCTGTATCCCCACATTTCTCATTCCTACTATTATTATTATATTATATTTTAATTTCTCTAATAATTCAGAAATCACTAAAAAAAAAAAAAAAATGACGTCTACTCTAACTCCTCCTATTCCCACAGCTTCTTCTCCTATTAGTAATAATAATAGTAATCCTATTGGGAAACGCAGTAGTACTGGAACTAATCCATTTGAGAATTTTCGTCCTTCCATGCGAAGTCAAGAGGATGAAATACGAAAAGGAATATTTACAAAAATACTTCGTGGAGTTGATGAGGCTAGTGATGAAGTAAAGCAACGTTGGCGGTGTGCTATTGAAGAGATCACTACAGCAAAGCAAACATCTTCGCGGGGAAAGAAACAAGTAATTACGGAAGACAATAATAATAATAATAATAATAATGAGACAAGGAATGATGGAGTTCAAACTATATTAAAAAAACGGTTACGTGAAGAAGGGGATAAAAATGATAGTAATAGTATTAATAATAATAATAAAGAAAGTGAAACTAAACATATTCGACAAGAATATAGAAATGATAATAATATATCTGAAAACCCTAATAATAATAATAATAATAATAATAGTGATCATAGCCCTACAGATACAGAATTCATCAAATCCTATCTTCGTACACTTCTTGACAAAGTAGTAGGGCTTAGTCTTAATGAATTAAAAGTTGATGCCCTACGAATATTATGTATGATGCTTAATATTCAACATCCTACTAATACTAGAAGTAAAGAAGCACACTATAGTACTCTTGCAGCGTTTCACTATAAAGAGTGTGATCCTATTGGAAAGCGGGTTTCACGATCTACTTTTTCTCAGGCGCAAATTGAAAGGGATAATGAAATGTTAATGAAAATATTACCAAAACAAACAACTGTCTCAACCACACCTGTAACAAAAGAAATAGCTAAAACAACAACAATATCTAATACAAAAAATAAAGTTGCAGCTAAAAAAGTAGGACAACTAAAGAATAACTTTGCTGCTGTTTCCAATAATAATAAAAATAAAAGTACTTCACTGAAACTACAAAGCTTATCAAATATATCAAGTAAATATATATCAGATCAAGAAGAAGAAGAAGAACAAGAATCTGATGATGATGATGAGGAGGAGGAAGAATCTGAAGAAGAAGAAGAGTTGGAAGTACAACATAACAAAAAGGTATTCAAAAATACCTCCAATGGCCACCATGCCTCACCCAAACAACAAATTAATAATAATAATAATAATAATAATAATAATAATAATAATAATAATGAAAGTAGTGATGATGATGATGAATGGTCTACATCAGAATTAGAAAGAAAAGTTGCTTCTGTGGTGCACTTATATGACCCTGTCACCTCAGCTGTTGTTGTTAAAAAGTTAGCACAAATGGGGTATCGACGGCCTGATGCTATGAAAACTGTAGAAACAATTTTACAAAGTTTTCATGATCGACAATTCGTTTTCTACGATAGTGGTATTGCCTACCTCTTATAAGAAAGAACGAAAAATAAGGAAAAATGAAAAGTTAGTTGTTTATATTTAAATAATTATGATAACTTTTTTCTTTAGATAAGTGGGATTTGTCTTATTTTTGATTTGCAGAGAAGTAAAAAAAAAAAAAATAATAATAAGTAAAAGGAAAAAAAAAGAAATTCAAGAAATTTTTTTTTTTTTTGGTGCAACGTGTGCATCGCATAGAGTCTAATAGACAGAGTAAGAAGGATAATAATAAAGTCTGAAATATATATATATATATATATATATAGAGAGAGAGAGAAAATAGGGGTAAAAAAAAAAAAAATAATTAAAAATATAAATAAACCCTTTACTGTTAGTATAAACTATACAAAACAGTGAAAAATATACACATACCAAAAAAAACAAAAAAATAAAACAAAATAAAAAAATAAACTCATGATAGTAGATAAAAAAAAAAAAAAAAGAGGAAAACATGATTTGGTAACGGATAAGAAAAGAAAAAAAAAAAAAAACAATATCAACCAAAGAGATTATTTAGATAAGTAATGATTAAGAAGAATTTGAGAAAGTATTACAGTGATCCTATTTATTGGTTAATAGTACCTCATATATATACAATTTACCCACACATACACATTCACATACTGTTATATATATTTTTTTTTTATACATATATAGTAGTATGAGTATTCGTGTGTCTCCCTCTTTTTTTTTTCTTTTTTTTTTGTTTTTTTTTTTTTTCCCTCTCTCACTTTCTCTTATCTGAAATCGAATCTTTTTTCAGCATACTATGTTTCTTTTTTTTTTTTTTTCTTGGTATGTTTATATATATATATATTCATTTATCTAAAAAAATATACTTATATATTTATATATTCTTTCATTCTCTCTTTTTTCTTTGAAATATCTAAAAGCTTCCTTTTAGCTCTTTAAAGCACATTTAAAAAATATTAGTGAAGCAATTTTTTTTTTTTTTTTTTTTTTTGACTTATTCTGAAAAGGGGGGAGAAAAACAAAAATAATACTAACAAGAATAAAATACAAAAAGATTCTGTGGCAGAAAATATCTTTTTAGTGTACATTTAGCATAGCTTATTATTATTATTATTTATTGCTTACTGCAACTTCTACCCCCATTCAAATCTATCAATCTAGCTATTTACTTTAATTAAGAACGTTGTGTATTTTATATATATATATATATTAATAATAATAACATCGACAAATAAATAAATATATTTATTTGTTACTTATAAATAATGGAAAATCCTTCCTCTTTGGATAATAAAGATTTGGCCCTTTTAATTGCAGTAGGTACCGTCTTATCCTATGTGGCATGTCAGTACTGGTGGCGCTACGTCCCACATATATTTTATCCCGAGGAAAAAAAGTTGGAGGAACGCATTGCCCTCCTTCGCGCTGAGGCAGAACGTTACAATGGCACCGATCAACTGCACCTGCGTGGGAAATTATGTCGGGAGAGTCAGCAGGTGATGAAGGAACTTGCCCAAGTGCGGCAGCGACGATTTAATCTTTGCTTCCGTCGCTCGCGTGCCTTGAGCACGACCCCTGCTCTTACTTCTAACCATAATAATAGCAATAATAGCAATAGTAATAGTAATAACTCCTGTACTCGGGGTAAGGGGGAGTACCTCCACCTCCTCCTGCACAACTCCCTCGCCCACGTGAAGTATCTTCTCCCAGGCCTCATGAGTCTTTTAATATCTTTTGGGTTTATGCTGCCGGTGGTGTGTCTTTATGGGGCCCGGCCCGCCATCGTCCCCTTCCCCCGCTGCTTCCGCGTCGGCCTCCCCTTCCTGGGCCCGTGGCTGGAGCCGCTCCTGATGTCCCTCCTCCTCGGCCCTCTCCTCTGGGGGGGTGGCCCCATGACTGGGGGGGAGGAGGACTGGGGGAATAATAATAATAATAATAATTATAATAATAATAGGGGTGGTGGGAGTACGACAGGGAGGCGAGTGTGTAGTACTAGTACTAGTATGAATAGTGATAACAGTAATACTAATACTAATAATATGAATAGTGGGAGTGGGAGTGGGAGTGGGGGGGATGGGATGGGAGTAGAGGAGATGGAGGGAATGATAGGAGGTATGAACTTTGATTGTGATACCGAGGCAGAGGCACATGCACTTGGGGTACTTTCGTGGTTTCTGGCATGCTACATAGCTGTCCGCTTCACCCACCGCGTCCTCTCACGTAGATAGAAGAAAATCAAAAGAAATAAAATAAGTAGAAAATTAAATAGATACAATTGAAGTTATGTGTGTTTTTGTGTCTGTGTGTGTGTGTGTGTGTGTGTGTGAAGGAGAAATAGATGACAAAAAAAAAAAAAAAGAAATAATAAATATTTATTTATTTTGTGTATGTGTTTTCCCCTACCCCCTACTGAATGGATTCGTTTGCGTATTCTTCTCTCTATATATCCCACTCTTTTGTTTTTTTTTTTGTTTTTTTTGCTTTATTTACTCTCATTCACACAATCAGTATGGCTATTATTATTATTATTATTATTATTTATATTTATAAGTGACTTATCATATCTCTTTATTGTTAGGGACTCTGTTTGCTCTTTACCTCTTTATATTTTCCTCTAGTTTAGTTTGCGTCGCTTTTCTTTTTTAAATATTATTATTGATCTCTCTTATTTTCCATATTTGATTGGTTTTTTTTTTCCCCCTATTTTTATATATTTATATATTTTGTATGATGTTTTGTGGTGAATCATTTATTATTAATTATTATTATTCTTGTTATAACAAGTATTTTCCTCTAATCCCTTTTTACTATTCTGAGTCGCCAGAAAGACCATATTAATATGAATATATATATTAACAGAAAAAGTCAAAAAAAAAAAAGACGGGCGGGATTCAAATATTTATGGATAAAAATATTTTACTGAAAACAAATCAACCATTAAAAATAATAATAATAAATGAGATGGAAAAAAAAAAAAAAAAGGGAAAATAGTGCTCAATGAAGAAAATTACACACACTCACCAAAAAAAAAAAAAAAAACTGAATTATTATTATTATTATTATTATTATTATTTTTTTTTTCTTTTAGAAAATGCTTGGGGATTTTCAGATGAAAGATTGAGTTCGAGGGGGGGAAAAAAATGAAATAAAAATTTAACGAATTTTAAATGTTTTTGTTTATATTTTTATTTAAATATTAGTTTGCGATTATTAGGAAAAAAAAAAAAAAAATGAGCTGTAGGGGGAAATAATATATTTATTTATTCATAATAATAATAATGATAATAATAACTGAATGAGTAGATAGTATAGCAGAATGGGAGTGTATAGTGTGATAAATTAAAAATAAAAATCGATTGGGGAAAAAAAAATATATATATATATTTGCTTTTATATTTAGAATAACAAACTAAATGATAAAAGTATTCAAGTGTATTAGGTACAGGGCTTGCAAATTACTAAGTTAGCGAGATAAACCTTTCAAAAAAGCAAAAAAAAAAAAAAAAAGAGAAAGAAAATTCATAATATATATATATATATATATATATAATCACAAAAATAATTGGGAGCAGATACATAATATACATAGTTATTTATTATGTCTTATCACAAAAGAGAAAAAGCAAAAAAAGAAAAAAAAAGAAAATTCAAGAAACAAAGTAAACCTAAAGGGAGGGAGGGAAAAACGAAACGAAATTGGAATTGATAAAATTTATTAGGTGACAGTTTGAGCACGACTCTGGGATGAGCAATAAAAATTCAAAAAAAAAAAAATATATATATATATATATATTTTTTACATATATCTCTGTTTGTGTAATGTGTGCAAGAAGTATAAGGTATGAAAGGGTTTCTTTTATTATTATTTTATTTATTTCTGTGAAATATTTTTATCAATGTTATTTTAAAAGAAAATAAATAAATAAACTAGAAAAGTAAAGTTCTTTCAATATTACTTTTTTGGGGGATGTTTTTCTTTTTTCTTATTTAATCATTTATTTTTACTTTCTTTCATCATATATTTCTCTTTTTTTTTTATTATTATTCTACAACAAACTCCAATTTTAAAACATAAATGCAAAAAAAAAAAAAAAAGTAGGAAAAGGAACCCATAATAATCATTATATAGAGATATACACACTAACACCAAACCAAAGAGAAACTCCCACCCCCGCCCCAATAATAAGAAGCCCACTAATAAATATAAATATAAATAAATATATAAGTACACAACTAACTAAATTAATTAATTAATAAATATATAAATATAAATGCAACCTCAGGCCCCACCTATGACTCCCTTTGAACAAAATGCCACTCAAGCATTTCAATTGTTAGGCACACTTCGCATGCAAAGTGCTTTATTACACCGTGGTGCGAATTATTGTTTTGAACGTTGTCTTGATACAGAAGAATTATATACTTTACTTCGCACCACACAGGCCCCAATTCGATATCGATTAAATGCAGACTTGGAAGAAAAGAAATGTGCTACAAATTGTGGGGCGAAGTGGGATGAGTTGTATCGGGCCACAACAATGCGAATTAATGAAGATGAAACACGACGAGTGCAAATGCAGGCGATGACAAATATGATGGAGGAAATGCGGCGGTAATATATACATATATATAGTTATAAAGAGAGAAAGAGAGAGAGGGGGGTTTTATATATTATATTATATATATATATATATACATGTATGATTCTCATGTTCTCTCTCTTTTTTTTTTGTATTTTTTACCTTTATTATTATTATTATTATTATTATTATTATTGGAATATGAATTTGAGGTGCTTATTGTCATTGTTGTTATTGTTATTATTAGGAAGAACTAGAAAAGCCAAAAGATAATAATAATATGCGCATATTATTAATGTGATTTTTTTTTGTTGTTGTTGTTGTTCCACATTACTCATTACACATTTATATATTTTTCCCCTCTTTCTCTTTCTTTCTCTCCTTAAAAAAAGAAGAGATTGTTTCTTATGTGATGTTTCTGTGCTTATATTGTATACTTTTCTTATAAACCCTAGATTACTGTTATAAATTACTAATTACTAGTTTTTCTTTTTTTTTCCCCCCATCCCTCCCTTTTTGTATAATTTCTGTTTTTGTTTGTTTTATGGCATATCCATTAATTGATTAATAATAGTAATAATATAAATTAGAAACATAAATTATTTTTAAAACTAAAAAAAAAAAAGAAAAAAAAAAAGGATTGTGTTTGATTTTTTCTTCTTTTTAAGACTTTTCTATTAATCATTACTGGTTAGTTTACAACTTAATGAGTTTCTCAAATGATTATAATGCATTACCTTATTCATTCCAAATAGAATTAAATTGTATTATGTGTATAATAGGATCTGGATGTGCATTAATTGCAGGAATTATACTTTTATTAAATTATTTTATATTTCCATATTCTAATATTCTTCGAAGTGCATTTAATGATGTTTTTATTGCAGTTGTCGTTGTACAAATGATGCAAGCAATACAATTATTCATATTTTCACTTATAACAGTTATAAATGGTCACCATATTATAGCTAATAATAATAATAATAGTAATTTATTTGTTAGTCAAGAAGAAATCAAATTAGGTGTAGAAACTAATACTACATCATATGGAATGACTTATACAATGTGTAATATAAATGCTTCAATCCATCAATTTTTAGATGCAGCTGCTCAAATATTACAAATATATTTTTTTATTGTTTTAGCAAATAGTAGACGACTTACATCGTTAGAAGAAGTTAATAGTAGTGATGATGAAAGAATTATTCGTACTGGTGATAGTGATAGACCCGAGAGTTTAATAGTAGATGAAACACATATTTATAGTAGTAGTGGAAGAAGTTCAATATCTTGGATAGCACAATCAAATGATAATAGTAATAATAATAATAATAATAATAATAAACATATTAATATATGTTGTCAAATTTCAAAAAATTCTTTTTGTGGTTGTTTTAGTGTGTTTAAAAAATCTTTTAATTGTATTTTTCCATGTTGTCATTCTCAAACTACTACTAATTTTAGTACTTCTACAACTACTAATACTTCTCAAAGACAAATTATTTCAAGTGAAAGTAATGGAAATGAATCTCCTTTTTTAGGAATAAGAGAATTAGATCGTGATCGTCATACTCTTTTACGAGTTACATGGAAAATATATCTTGCTTCTTTTATATATGCATCTTTATCATTATTATTGTGTTGGATGGTTTTAGCATATGTACCTGGTCTTGTTTTAAGTTATAATAATAATAATAATAATAATAATAATAATAATAATAGTGAATCTAATGCATTATGTAGTAAATTATTTTTTTCACAAGAAATGGCATGGTGTTGGATTCCTAGTAATGATATTTTACCACCACCAATATCTCCCTCACATAAAGCTATTTTAGTAATCTTACAAATAATATCAGCTTATGTTTCACCTTTATTATTTTTTTTTAGTGCGACGTATGCTTATATTTCTCTTCGTCGAAGTTCTCCATCATTATTACAGGATCACCCTATCGTACTTTGGCGTATTTGTATTTTTTGTATTTATCCTACTATTGTTTATTTAATAGGTGGGATTCAACGTTTTGCCTTTACTTTACCTAATTCTAGTTTAATAAATAATAATAATAATAATAGTAGTATACATATGTATTTATCTGCAATTGTTTCATTTATGTATCCTTTTACAGCTGTAATAAATACTGGACTTTTTCTTTATACAGAAGAAATTATAGGTGCATTTATTGTGACCTGTCGTGGGAATTGTTGTGAGTGTTGTATAAATAATAATAAAAATAATAATAATAATAATAATAGTAATAATATTACTAGAGAAGAAGAAGAAGCTCGATTAGATTGTGGAAGTGATATTATTGGGGATAGAGTAACTTCAGATATATTTGATAATTATAGTGTTATTACAACTACAGGGTTTTGTGGTGTGGTGAAGGCAATTGCCTGCTCCACCGTTACTGGATTACCACCAACTGCAATTACATATATTTGTGTTTCTAATACTCCTGTAATAGAAGTTGGTAGTGAAGGTTTTAATAGAAATCGAATAGGTGTTAATAATAATAATAATAATAATAATAATAATAATAATAATTTTAGAGGAATTAGAGGGAGAAATTCAGTAAGTGTAAGGGCAACTCATGTTAATATTACTGCGAGTTCGCAGAAGAAAAGTAATAGTAATAGTGGTGGTGTGCAGGAGACTAATAATTCAAATGATATGTCTAGAGATCAACGTCTTATTAGTTCTCGTTGGTTATAATATAAATGGATAAAAGAAGCTTTTTTTTTTTTCTTATTATTCTTCTTCTGAAGGAGAGGGGAGTAAGGGGAGAATCTTTTTTTATTTTTAATTTTTTTCTGTCTTTTTGATTCTTAACTTAATTGATCCCCTTTTTATTAAAAGGGAGAGGGGGGTTGGGGTGGGTGAGGTTTATTGTAACTTTTTAAATTTCCTCTTTCTTTTTTTTTTTTTTTTTTTTCTCCCCTCCTCACCCGCACCTTCCCTTTTTATTGTTCAGTGACAGCATTTTTTAAATTTCGTTTTTTTATTAGTGAATGTCTCCTAAGCGAGTGTGCTATTTGTTTCTTTTCCTCTCTGTGTTTATTTATTTATTTTTATTTTTTGTGTCTGTGTGTCTATATTTTTCTAATATTATGACCATTCTGTGTTTAATTTTTGGGCCTTTTTTTTTTTTTTTTAATTTATGTAAAAAAAAAAAATATATATATATAAAGAAATTTTCTATATTTATTTTTATTTCCTCCTCTCTTCTTCTCCTATACATTTTGTCTTTAATATAACTTTAATAAATATAAATAAAAAATATATATATAAAATGAACAGTAGACGATATATAATAATAATATAAATAATATTATATTTTAGCAAATGTACCTCGCGGTATTTAAAGAGTTTGCCCATCCAGAAGTATTGGCACAAGTTGAAAATGATAAAATATGCCGTATTGATAGAGCTGAGGAACCTTGTTTATTAGCAAAGTCTGATGAAGAACTCACTGCAGTACGCAGTAATGCCAAACTTATTATTGAAGATCCTTCCAATACCAGTGATGAGACAATTCAAAAAACTCTTGCAGCCCTTACTGCATTGGGATTTACTATAACACATCGACATCCTGTAACTTCTGCTGGGTGTCCAATGCGAGACCGCGTTATTCTTGCATATTCGTCTGCATAATAAAGAAGAAAAAAAAAAAAAAAAGAATTAGGTGAAAACAAACCAAAAACAAAAAAAAAAAAAAGAACAAGGAATGTTTTTTTTTTATTATTATTTCACATATACCTATCTATCTTTTTTTTCTATGTGTAATTTCTGTTATCAAGGACAGATAGATAAACAGAAGTGGTTATATATATAATTCTTTATAAAAAAAAAAAAAAAAAATCAAACAGGTTTATTTATTGTGTTAGTTCCATTATTATTATTATTATTTTGGGCGCCACTTTTCCTTACATTTGAATGGAGGAAAAAATAAAAAATAAAAAAATCCTACCTCCCAATGAATAATTTCTTGTTATTATTTTTCTTTATTTCTTTAACCCCTACTTATTATATTCTTTTCTCTCTCTCACTCTCACTCTCTCTCTTAATTCAATTTATAAATAGTGGACTCTGTTAAGAGGGACGACACAAAGTCAAAATCGAATCCAACCAACTCAAACAGTAATCAACTCAAGCAATCATGGGGCCTCTCTCCAAGAAGCGTATGATCATCCGCGATGGTGTC